>RDRW01000111.1:0-246136 GCA_007896445.1 Puccinia hordei
AAGACTTGTAGGCTAATTGTATTAGCTCTAAGGCTGACAAAAACTCCGCTTGCTCAGTAGTCTCCACCTATTGGCTCATAGCTACTTCAGCCACTCCGCTTGCTCAGTCGTCTCACCTATTGGCTTAGGTCTCTCACCACCCATTGTCCCAGCCCCAAGAGATGATACGGTAGTTCTAGATGATTACCTGTGTTTATCCCATGTCAACCCACATGTCCAAAAATCCAGGAGGATCTTGATTCACTAGGTGCAATCACTACAGCAAGCTGTCTAACTTTACCCCAGACAAGCTGTCAAGGAGGCTTTAAAAAGGGTGATGCAAGTGCTCTCATTCAAAACCTTAAGAAGTAGAGAACCATTTAAAAAAACAATGGGTAACTGTGGTGTAACCTTTGCTCATCTATCCTTTCACTTCTGATCCTCACCCATCATTTCAGGCCAGCCTCGGTTGTTAAGTTTTTATTGCCTATTCAGCCTCAATTGCCTATGTCAGCCTCATTGTACATGGTTGTCTAACCAATTAACATTGTATAGTTTCAATTCTTATCAGTCATAATTCAATCTCTGGTAATATACACATTTCTTTCAAAGCCCGTGCACTCACTTGTATCCACTGTCTTTTTTGAGGCAAGCTGTGGCCAGGATAGGGACCCAGCCTTGTGAAGGTGGTTGGGCCTAGTCATTAAGTGAGAAAGCAAGTATGTTGTCCATTTAATTACAGGCAGGATACAGGCAGGAAATAATACACCAAAAGCATTATGATTTACACTTTCATTACAGGCAGTATACAGGCTGGAAGTAATACACATTTATTCTTAATAGAGAAGAGGGACTATTCTTAAGAGAGAGGAGAGAGAATTATGAATCTATGTACACATTGTATCCAGATGCGCACAACAGTTCCTGGGTGAGTTCTGAAGTGAAAACCAGGGGCGTTGATAAACGCACGCCAACGCCAACCGCACGCCAAATGTTTTGGCGTGCGGGGCCTACACGCCATTTTTTTTTGGCGTGTAGGGTCTACACGCCAAAAAAAAGGGTGTGAGAACCCAACGCCAAAATGGTGCTGGTCTCACACGCCTTTGTTTTTGGCGTGGGCCCCGCACGCCAATTTTTTTGGCGTGCGGGTCCCACACGCCAATTGTTTGGCGTGTGGGAGCGCACGCCAGGCGTGCGGTCCCCCCTCGCTCAGTAATTGAATGGGAAGGGACCATTCGATTACTGAGCAGGGCCCCTCCCGGCTGACGAGGTTATACAAACCTCGTCAGCCGGGAGGACTTCCTCCTGGCCGACGCGGCTATACAACCTTGTCAGCCAGGAGGACTTCCTCCGGGCTGATGAGGTGTCTAACCTCGTCAGCCGGGAGGAAGTCATCCCGGCTGACAAGGTTATACAGCCTCGTGCCGGGAGGAAGTCCTCCGGCTGACGAGGTTGTATAACCTCGTCAGCCGGCTCGCTACGTAATCGAATGGGCCCTCCCATTTGATTACATGAGCGAGGGGGACCCGCTGTGGTGACCATTCCACTTCATTACCATACTTTTAAAAATTATTTATCACTTATAAACCTCAAATACTTACATATATATACATATAAAACCCAAACCTTACACAATTCATCATTATTATTTCATAATCAGATTTCTACACTCATTTTAACCCTAGTCACTCACTACAACCGCCTTCAAATTCCTCATGGTTCAAGAGTTACAGGCAAACCACAGAATAACCCAGCAAGTACGTATTAAGCAAGTTATAGAATACAATAAGTACATATTATAAGTAGATATATTTCAGAACATTATACATAAATACATATATATAAACTACATAGACACTACATAGACACTACATAACATACACTGCACATGACTAGCTTTATTCAGTAACATCTTACATCTATCTACTGTACATAAACTCCCACCTTCCCACTACTCATCTGTCACTGTCATGACCTTTCATATATGTCACTTTCTCTTCTACTGATCTATCATGTTCTTCCTTTCCCACCAGCTACATGACATAGCCTTGTTGTTTCCTTCCTCTAGCCTGATGCTCCTCTCTTGTCTCATATATAAAGGACCTGTTCTCCCCCTTGTTGTTCCCTTATGGACCCCCAGACTTACTAAGTTACCCCCTACATATACCAACATTACAGATCCCATAAATTAGTATACATACTTAGTAGAGTTACATCAACCTATAAATATATCAATATAAATATCAGTTTAGATTCATATAAGAAAGATTGCCCCTCTCTCTTCTTGACCCACCTTGACCCAAAGCGACAACCCTTGCCTCTTATTATACTTATATTACATATACTTTATTACATCTCATCCCCCCTTATCCATCCTCTCACCTGGTGTGTGTGGTAAACAAGCACCTTAGTATTAGTCTTCTAAGAGTAGATATAAATTAGCCACACCCTTTATTTTATTCTTAGTGTTACACTCATCCCCTTAGCATTATCAGGAAGGCAGCTCTTATATCAGCACTTTGTCATAACCTACATTAGTACTAGTGTAGTTATACATATCCCTTCCAAGCTCTATTCTGCCCTTTGCGAGTAGTTCCACAAGTGGTGTCCCAACAGTGGCCTGATTTTCCTTCAGATCTCTCAGTTTAGTAACAGCTATACTTCCCAGTCTCATTACTACCTCACCTTCCCCTTCTCTATTCTCCACAACTTCAACATCTACCAAAAACATAAAAATTAAAGACATTAATCAACTTCTCTCCTCACACACCACTTCAAAGGACTTATACATATCCACATTCACTACCCCATAAATCATCAACCCACCCTCTTACCCATCATGTCTCACCAAGGCTTCCCTGGATTCTACACTGCCCCTAGCATCTATTCCTCCAATCAACAGCAATGCAGCACAGACTTTCACTCCAAACCCAGCCCAGCTTCCAGGAACAATGTTGGCAACATCCCCAATCCTGACAATACAGAGACAACAACAACTCATCAGCAACTTCTGAAGACCAACTTAGACCTCACCCCCCAGTCTCCAGTACCTTTTCATCACCACCCAGAAACCCCAGTCACTCATTTTTGGATAAGGAACCTAGGATGCCCAGATACTCCATGCCTTCAAACAGGGCTGTCAAAATCAAACCTATGGACAGGAACCTTTTCTTTGATGGATCTAATATGCTGTGGACAAATTCATAAAGAGGTATGAGATTTCTGGGTCAGCTGATGGTGCCTCTCCCCATGAACTATTGCAAAACAGATTATTTTCTTTCTAAGAGGATCAGACCTCCAGGATGAGGTAGAAGAGATGA
The DNA here is from genome assembly GCA_007896445.1 of Puccinia hordei. NCBI lineage: Eukaryota > Fungi > Basidiomycota > Pucciniomycetes > Pucciniales > Pucciniaceae > Puccinia > Puccinia hordei. The sequence goes on from RDRW01000111.1 coordinate 3,300, forward strand.
CTGGCTATGAGGACTCAGACTGGGAGACATTGAAGGAGCAACTACTTACTAGGTTTGGATCCTCTCTCCCCTTGGTCAAGTACACTGAAGAAGACTTGAGGAACTTGGTAAAATCTGTCTACACAAAAACTGGAGGGATCAGCACCTTGCAGGATTCAAATGTTTAGGACCAAATTTGAAACCATTACCCACTACTTGGTCAGGGATAGGATACTACACCAGCTTGGAGGATTTCAGAAAATTATTGCTCAAGGCCCTTAAACCCACTCTAGCCATATCCATCACCAAGGAAACTTCTCAGGGACAGCAAGATGGTTTCACTCAAGGATGGAGGCCATATTCTTCCCAGCACCCAGGTTTTATTCTCCTACACCACAGAGAGGTTCAGTCAGCTACAGTTTGGAAAAGAGCCTAATGGAACCAGAAAACCCTACCCAGAATCCAATCAGAAGCATTCTCAAACCAAACCCTCCAGTAAATAACCTATAACCCTGTGGCAACTACCCAGCCAAGGACCACTAAACTAATGGAAGCCAGGACTACAGACCAGAAGCTAGAGGAAATCACCAAACAGCTTGCAGCCCTCACTGCTGAAGATCAGCCCCACCTCACCTAGCTGGACCTGCCCCAGGATTCAATTCAGCCCCAAGGACTTATACTCTAAAATGCTACTATTGCTTTGAAAATACCCATGGAATGACCAGATGTAGGACCCTAGAAGAAGATGTTACCAAAGGATCAGTAATTAGAGAGGCAGAGACTTCATACTTCCAGATAAGTCTATGATTCCATGGGACCCCAGGAGACCAATCAAATCTGTAGTAGAGGCCTTCCCCAAGGACCAACCCAATGTATCATCCTCCTTTGGACAACTGGAAGAAGCAATAAACCTTGAACCATCCAACATCTATGAAACAGACCTTGGAAAAAGAACCAGAGGGGCCAAAGACCCAGAAAGAACCCAAAATGGCAGACAAAAGGATCAGGAAAGAAAAAGACAACATTATGGACATGGATACAGAAGACTTACTACATATGGCCAGGACCCCAGTTCCCTCAGGCAGGATACAGAATCAGAACCCAAAACCAGACCCTCATGTCAGATTCCAGGACTCAGAAACACAAGAAACCATCACTCCACCCAAGGAAAAACCATCAAAGAAAACCTACCTAGAGAAGACTTTGGCCAAGGATTACCCAGGAGCAGAAGAAGATATTGCCAAAAGGATGCTTACTGAAGGAAAAATGGAGTTGGCCTATGGAGAAATATTTGCTATCTCTAGCGGTGTGGAACTCCTAAAGGATCAGGAAAGAGCTTGAAGGGGAAATAGACAACAAATCTAGTAAGTAGAAGATGTTGAAGCTACAGGTGCTGATGAGGCTGCCCTTCTTGACTAATGCTGAGGGGAAAGGGTTTCACTAAGAAAAAGAAAGAAAAAGAGGTGTGGCTATATTTCTACTAATCCTTAGACTGCTGCTACTAATGGGAACTTAGGTTGTTTAATCAATCTGAGGCAGGGACCTTGAGAGGAGTGAGAAAAGCACTGAGAAAGAGTATGGGGTATGTGTTATGATTGTTATTTGGGTAAAGGTTGATGCAAAAGTAAATGTAAAAGGTTTTAAAGGTGAATGTAAATGTAAACTGTACTTTGGTAAAAGGGGGGGTGCATGATTTATCCATAGAACTAAGGGGAGTTCTACTTATACAAAAGGGCCCAAGATGGCTGATCCTGGCAGTAAAGAGAAAGGGGAAATGTGTTCAGAGGTATACAACCAAAGAGAGAGTAGTGATAGTGTAAGAAAGATGAGCCAATGTAGCTAGTAACTATGTATATAAGGAATGTAATGTGACTAGTAACCAAAGAGGATGATAAAGGCAGAAGATGTAACTATGTAATATAAATGACTGTGCTGTACAACTTAATACCAAAGAAGATATAAACTAAGAAAAGTATGTATATCTGTGTTTTATTTATGTACTGTATATTTATAAATCAATACCTTGTATAATATCCTATGGGGTTGTAGTATTGGTAAAGTTATGTGGTTATAAGTGGTAATATTCTAAGAATGCCAATAACTTCTGAACCAAAGGGAAATCAGGGGTACTTTGAGTGAGTGACTAGGGGTTTTTGTATGTAGAATATGATCATGTAATAATAATGAAGTATATGTGAGAGGAAATGTAAGTTGTTGATGATTGTATGTGAAAAGGTATGGATTACCACAGCGGTGTCACCGATGCTTTCAAAAAGAGGATCTCAAACAGAAGGCTGCCTTTGGAACCCACTAAGTCAGCTAACACCATAAGGAGAGAAGATGAGGAAGCACCACAGGACCTTGGATATGTAAATCTCAACATAAATGGACAGACTCACCAAGCTCTTTTGGATACTGGGTCAATGGTCAATATCATACCTGCAGGGCTGGCTCACCAACTAGGATTGGTACTCACTGCTAAATCTATGAGACTTAAGGGAATTGGAGGCCACCATACCAATATACCAGGAATTGCTGAGGAAGTGGAAGTAACCATTGGAAAGGTATCCAGGATAGTACATTTCTGGGTGGCTGAAGGATCTGTTCAACTAATTATTGGGAAGCCTTTCTTAATGGATGTATCAGCTACAATCAAGTACAATGGAGCTCAAGGGGAATCACTTTCTATTATGGACTCTTCTGGACAAACTTATTTGGTACCCATCATTCTGCCTAGCAACCAAAAGTGGGAAACTACTCTGCCAGTCAACTCAGCTACCAGGGATTTTTTAGACCAGGGCCTGGACTCCAACTCTTCTCCCTGACAGATGGGGACCTGGCAAAACCAACAAAAATAATATAAAACACCAGTCACTCATTTAGCAAAATACAAATCAACTCTAAAAAAAATCAAACCTGTAAACCAACCTATGCCCCTTTCTCTTATCCACCTCTGTCAAGACCCCAACTCTCCAGGAATCCCTACTCCACTCCACTTACTCCTTTTCCTCCACAATTCAAACCAACCCACAAAATCACTCAAGAAAGGCTGGACCTCATCAACTTTGGACCCTCTGGATGGCTATCAGAACAAGAATATCTCTTATTAGTATGGGTAATTACTCTCAGACAAAATTCCTTGGCTTTGTGGAGGAAGAAAGAGGACTACTCAGACATACCTATGGACAACCCTACATCATCCCAGTCATTCCTCATGAACCTTGGCAGCAAAAAACCTATCCCAATCCCTGCACCAATCAAACCTCAAGTCATAGAATTAATAAGAGAAAGACTCAGAACTGGCCTTTATGAACAATCTTTTTCCAGCCATTCCAGCCCTATATTCTGCATAAAAAAACAAGATGGAAAACTCAGAATAGTCCATGATCTTCAGAAACTTAACAAAATCACTATCAAAGATGCAGGCTTACCACCATCCCCAGAAGAACTCATTGAATCCTTTACTGGAAGGGCATGCTATGGACTAGGAGATATTATGGGGGGATATGATGAAAGGGAGTTAGCCAAGGAATCAAGACCATTAACCACCTTTGAAACCCACTAGGAAGATTTCAACTCACCAGATTGCCCCAAGGAGCCACCAATTCAGTTGCAGTATATCAAGCCCAGATGATGTGGATCCTCCAGGATGAATTACCTCAGCATATGGGTATATTTATTGATGATGGAGGAATCAAGGGACCTATTTCAGACTACAATGGAGAAAAACTCAAGGAAAACCCCCAAATCAGAAAGTTTATCTATGAATATGCCATTACTCTGGAAAGGATTCTATATAGGATTGAAGAAGCTGGACTCACCATATCTGGAAAGAAATTTGCCTGTTGTGTCCCTGCCCTGGATCTGGTTGGACATGTTGTCTGCAAAGAAGGAAGGAAAATATCAACAAAGAAGCTCAACAAAATTGAAACATGGCCAGTCCCTACCACACCAACAGAAGTCAGAGGATTCCTGGGTATTTGTGTTTATGTTAGAATGTTTATCAAAAATTACTCCACTATCACTGCACCTCTCAGAAAACTTACTAGGAAAGATTCAATATGGGAATGGACTGAAGATTGCCAGGCATCATTTGAAGAACTGAAGAGAATTATTGGAAAAGACATCACCCTCAGTAAATTGGACTATGGACCTGAAGCAGGACTCATCAAATTATCAGTGGACTCCAGTTATATTGCAGCAGGAGCTATACTCACCCAAGAAGATTCCAATGGACTAGACAGGCCTGTTATCTATGAATCAGTGGTATTTTCAAAAAGAGAGTCAGAATACTCACAATCCAAGTTAGAGCTATGTGGTGTCACCAAAATCCTCAAGAAACTTCAGACCAGACTATGGGGCCAACATTTCCAGCTTAGAGTGGATGCACAATGTCTTATTGGGATGATCAACAACCCTTCACTTCCCAATGCCCCTATGAACAGATGGATTGCTTTTATTCAGTTATTTTCCTTTGTTTTAGTACACACACCTGGAAAAACTTTTACATTACCTGATTCACTCTCAAGAAGACCTTTGGACCCAGGAGAAGAAGATTGCCAGAGCTTTGATGAAGATGAAGATTGGATCAAACCCCATCCTGGATTTGGACTGAAACATTCTTCTGTTGGATTGCTTCTGGGGACATCAGCTAAGTTGGGGGAGGAGGCAGGTAATCTTCAACAAGGAATTTGGAAACATCTGCAGGAACATCTTTCAACCATGAACAAACCACCTGGATGCAGCAAACTGGAATTCAAACAAATTTTACACAAATCAACCTCATTCTTCCTCTCCAATAATATACTTCATAGAAATAACAAACCCTTTTCCCAGATGGTAGTCACTCACCCTACAGCTCAAATCTCCATCCTCCATTCCCTCCATGAATCTTTGGGCCACAGAGGAGTATCAGAAACTTATAGAAGGACCAGACTCAGATTTTGGTGGCCAGGACTAAAAAGAGGTGTAACCAAGTGGGTCCAATCCTGTGAAGCTTGTCAGAAGAGGAACTCAGTACTACCAATGGAACCCAGGAATCCTACAGGAGCATCAACACTTTTTGGAAGAGTCAGCCTGGATACAGTTCATATTAAAGCTGGAAAATGGAAATACCTGGTAATAGCAAGAGATGACCTGTCTGGATGGGTAGAAGCAGTTGGCCTAGAAAGGATACAAGCAAAGAAAATCTCTCAATGGTTCTTGGAAAATTGGATCCACAGATATGGTGCTCCTTGGTCAGTCACAGTGGATGGAGGATCAGAATTTGGCCAAGACTTTAAACAAACTCTCCTGGAAGCTGGAGTAAAAATAAAAGTAACCACACCCTATTATCCTGAGGCTAATGGGATGATTGAAAGAGGCCACCAAGCAATCAAGGATACTCTAGTCAAGCTCTGTGGACAGGAAGGAAAGAAGTGGAGAAACTATTTACCATTGGTTTTGTTTTCAGACAGGATATCAACAAAAAGGACCACAGGGTTTTCACCTTATGAATTAGTATTTGGCCAACCACCCATCTTACCTATAGATTTAGAACTTGAAACTTTTTTAGGAATAAATTGGGCCCAGGTGAAAACAACTCAAGATCTTCTGTTGGCAAGGACTCATCAGCTGGAAAATAGGGATTCTATTCTTCAACAGGCACATCAACAGCTTATACAAACCAGGGGAAAATCTGTGGACTACTGGAACAAAAAGAAGAAAGACAGAGGGCCACTACAAAAGGGAGAACTGGTATTAGTGTACAATAAAGCTTTAGACTCCCAATGGGAAACTCTTTCAAAATAAGTGGAATGGACCTTACAAAATCAAAACCAGGAATCCAGGAGGATCCTACACACTAGAGGAATTGGATGGCACTGAATTGTCTAGAAGGTTTGCTGCAAATCAAGTAAAACATTATTTTATCAGAGAATTTCCCATTTAAATAAATAAAAAAAAAAAAAAAAAAAAAAAAAAAAAAAAAACATACCCTCAGCAATTATCCTATTTTCCCTATCCTGTTCTTCTTTCTCCTGGATAATGGTATGCATCAAAATCTATATTTAAATATAATAAAAAAAAAAAAAAAAAAAAAAAAAAAAAAAAAAAAAAAAAAACCATTGGCAAAAGATAAATAAATAAATAAACACAAATAAAAAATTTTATTATACACATAAAAGTCACTTTAGAATTCTCTTTTATTACCTGTAACAATAAAAAAAAAAAAAAGAGGACAGAAACTTACAGAATCGAAGGAATCATAAATACGGCTAAAAAGTTGGCGGCGACTAACGGCAGCATTCTGGGAATTGGTGTGATCGGCGCGGGCAAACTCGAGGAGGTGGTCCAATACGGTGCCGCGAAGGGCGGATAGTTCCTCCAGGGAAAACGAATCACGAAGAAAAGGTCCAAACAATTCGACATGGGCAATGGACCAAGGGGCAGTAGAGCTAGCGGAGAACTGGGATTCGTCGCTGTTTGTAGAAGAAGGAACGGACGACGCTACAGAGATTGGACGAGTAGGGGAAGACATGGATGAATAAAACAAATCTCTATATATGAATAATGTAGGAAAAGAAGGGGAAGAAAGAAAGCAGCAGCCGAATGGGGCTGCTTAAATAATAAAAACAAACAAACACTATTGACTCTGGTGTACGAACCAGGACGACGAGGTTTTTTTTTCCCCTGTCAAGACTTTAACAAACATCTTTTCGACTCTGGTGTACGAACCAGGACGACGGGCCTCAACTGCAAAACAACATCCGACGCTGGTGAACGACCCAGATTGACAAACAATTCCCATCCAGCCTACGTTTCGACGCCGGTGTACGATCCGGAAACGATTCCTATTTTTTTTTACCTTAACTGTCATGACGTTCCGACGCCGGTGAACGACCCGGAAATGTTTTCTTTCTCACTTTTTATTACTCAAACGAACGACTTTCGACGCCGGTGTACGATCCGGGAACGGCCTTTACTCTTATTTCTTTTTTTTTTATTTTTGTTACTTGAACGTCGTCACGAGCGTCTTTTCCTTTTTACATATTTTTTCGACGCCGGATTCACCAAGGTTCGGAGAGATTTCTCATACCCGAACTTCGACATACCACGCCACTTTTTTCTTACTCCGATCTCCAAGCACGTATTCGACGCCGGTGTACGATCCGGGAACGGTGCTTATTCAGACTTTTGGGCCTTACTATTACTTGAACGACGTTTATGACGCCTTTCATGGCGTAAGATGGTTTTTTTTTCTCTTTCACATCCTTCTTCGACGCCGGATTCACCGCGGCTCGGAGAGATTTCTCATACCCCGGACTCCGATTTACATACACACCATTTTTGTTTTTTACTCCGAACTCCGCACGTTTTCGACGCCGGTGTACGACCCGGGAACGCGTTTCTGTCAGCGTAAAATTTTCTTTTTCTTTTACAGCAAATACCAAATACATATAAAATAAAAAATAAATAAAAAATAAAATAAAAAAATAAAATAAAAATAAAGTAAAATAAATAAATAAAAATACAAATAAAAACATCAATACTTATAAAAAGCAAACAAATAAAATCATCAGATAAAAACAAAGAAATAAATTAAAAAATAAAACAAAAATAAATAGAGTATCAATAAATAAACTCCCAAGAATACATACATGTAAAAACATTAGAATCTCAAAATATTTTTTCTTTTTTCCTCCATTGTCTGGGGACAGACAATAAGTTGGGGGAGGAGCACTTCACTGCCAAATGGAAAAACACCAAGATTTTTTTGATTTTTTTCTCTTCCCTCTCAACAGAAAACTGATCCTCAACTGCCATACATCAAATATATTCATCATCAATTCACACATCTACATATTTTTCTACTCAGTCACACTCATCAACATCCCATCACACATCTACTCATTTTTCTACTCAGTCAAACTCATCATCATCAAATCACATACTCTACATATCTTCTACTCATTCCAACTCATCAACATCTCATCACACAATCTACATATCTTCTACTCATTCCACCCATCAACATCACATCACACAGAGGTTCCCTTTTTTATTATTATTCTACATATATTATTTTCCCACTCATTCCAACCCATGAAGAACAATCAAGCATCCTCTCAGTTTCCACCATTCACCCATCTAAAATTGCATCCAACCAAAATCAGAAACCACTTACAACCAACACCAGGATACTTTACCATACCCCAAAGGACATAGTCAAATCAGCACCAACACCCAGAGGCCAAAGTATTACTCAGATTATAAGATATATAAAACCAGACTAAGAAGAATTAATTTTCCCACTACATCACCATCTCAAGAATTATCAGTAAGCATCTATTAGTTTCCAAGGATTTCAAGATTAAATAAATAAAAGTAAGATTGCTAGAGGGAAAATTTATTAGAGGTACAAGTCAAATGAAGGCTTAGTATTTGAGTCTAATAAATAATGAACCTAGATTATAATTAAATTAAAAATTTCAAAGAAACTATTACATGAAGAACATATTCAGCAAGATGGCATACTAGAAGGAATTTCAACCAATTTAAAGACTATAATATATATTTTACAAGAAGATTAATACAATGGATAATGGATACATGGATACTGAATACTATGGACACTGGACTTTGGATCAAATTATACTGAATTGGCTTATACTGGACACTGGATTGGACTTATACTGGATTGGATTACTTGGACCTTGGACAGGAATACTCTGGACTTCCATGGATCACTTTTTTCCTTTCCAGCCTTTTTCTCTGGCTGCATTGTCTGGGGTCAGACAATAAGTTAAGGGAGGATGTGGTGATCCATTCCACTTCATTACCATACTTTTAATAAATTATTTATCACTTATAAACCTCAAATACTTACATATATATACATATAAAACCCAAACCTTACACATATTCATCATTATTATTTCATAATCAGATTCTACACCTCATTTTAACCCTAGTCACTCACTACAACCGCCTTCAAATTCCTCATGGTTCAAGAGTTACAGGCAAACACAGAATAACCCAGCAAGTTACAGTATTAAGCAAGTTATAGAATACAATAAGTACATATTATAAGTAGATATATTTCAGAACATTATACATAAATACATATTATATAAACTACATAGACACTACATAGACACTACATAACATACACTGCACATGACTAGGCTTTATTCAGTAACATCTTACATCATATCTACTGTACATAAACTCCACCTTCCCACTACTCATCTGTCACTGTCATGACTATTTCATATATGTCACTTTCTCTTCTACTGATCTATCATGTTCTTCCTTTTCCCACCAGCTACATGACATAGCCTTGTTGTTTCCTTCCTCTAGCCTGATGGCTCCTCTCTTGTCTCAGATATATAAGGACACCTGTTCCTCCCCCTTGTTCCCTTATGGACCCCCAGACTTTTACGTTACCCCCTACATATACCAAAATTACAGATCCCATAAATTAGTATACATACTTAGTAGAGTTACCATCAACCTATAAATATATCAATATAAATATCAGTTTAGATTCAATATAAGAAGATTGCCCCTCTCTCTTTCTTGACCCACCTTGACTCCAAAGCTACAAACCCTTGCCTCTTATTATACTTATATTACATATACTTTATACATCTCATCCCCCCTTATCCATCCCTCTCACCTGGTGTGTGTGGTAAACAAGCACATTAGTATTAGTCTTCTAAGAGTAGATATAAATTAGCCACACCTTTTATTTTATTCTTAGTGTTACACCCATCCCCTTAGCATTAGTCAGGAAGGCAGCTCTTATATCAGCACCTTTGTCATAACCTACATTAGTACTAGTGTATTTATACATATCCCTTCCAAGCTCTATTCTGCCCTTTGAGTAGTTCCACACCGCACGCCTGGCGTGGGCTCCCACACGCCAAACAATTGGCGTGTGGGACCCGCACGCCAAAAAAAATTGGCGTGCGGGGCCTACACGCCAAAAAAAAATGGCGTGTGGGCCCCGCACGCCAAAAAAAATTGGTGTGCAGGTTGGCGTTTGCGTGCGCCGTTGGCGTGCGTTTATCAACGCTCCTTGAGCTGATTGGCTACTGTCAGAGGTGGTAGTCTTGCAGCAACTGCTTTATAAGGAATAGTCCAAGGTCTAAGATGGGGATGTTCTAAGATAGCTTGATAACTAGTCCAGTAAATAAGGTGGGTTGGATAAAGGGGATAACACTACTCTAAAAGTAGGAGGAGAATATTCAGAGTACTTACAAATGTTGTACTGGGGGAATATGCTGAGGAACCAATCCTAGGCCAGAAATGGCCTCCTTTTATATTCTAGAGGTCTTTGAGGAAGGTTCTAGAATGTTTATTCTAAATTCTGCTCTAATGTATTACAATTCAAATGTACCATGATGTAATGGTAATTGTATTGAATTGAGCACAGTATTTTCTATGTCCCCATGACCTCATGACATGTGTGTATAACCAATCACATCATGGGCCAATTCATTTAATAGAACAATACTGGGAAATTACCACGCACTTAGGTAATTTCTTTCTTATAAGCACAATATTATTATTCTAATATTTATGCAAATAAGTTTATTGTCTCTCAGCTTTTATGACAATAATTTCTTTAATCAATAATTTATACTTTTATTCCCTTTTTCTTAAATTATGTTTATCATATGATAAAGTACTAGAAGGAGTAGGAATTTAGTGATGGTTTGAGTGATCTACCCCACTTAATTTTACATTCTGAGTTGATTGGTATAATAATATTTTATGATATGTTATTATTTACATTAGTAATACATTATTTTTATTGTATTTTGTAGTTTAGTCAGTGCTTAGGATACTCTGGAGTATCTCTAGGGCTGACATTCCCTACCACCAAAAAAGGATTAATTATTTTGGATAATTAATTCTTGATGTGTCTGTGTCTCCTGAGGAATTTTTCTGTGTTAGGTATATCTTTAGCAGTAAGCCATTCATCCTCATGAGTAGGATTTTTGTATCTTACTAGGTAACGCTTATCTTTAACTCCTCTCATGATTTTTTCTTTAAGTATTTTCTTCACCTCTTTATTTTCAGGTTGTTCCATTGGCGGTATATCTGTATCCAGTATCTCTTTTCTTAAGGGAAATAATTCCTTATCTGTTTCTTCATAGGGTTTAAGTAGACTAACTGGAAAAGTAGGGTGCTTTTTCTGCAGTTCTCCCGTCAATTCTACTTCTACTGCATTGTCTCCATGCAGTGCTTTAATAACAAATGGTCCTACAAAGGCATTTTGTAATTCCTTAGGTCCTTTAATATTTCTAAAGGTAACTGTTGAAATGAGTACCAGATCTCCTATTTTAAAGGAGGGAGCTTTATGTTTCTTATCCCATCTGCCTTTGTTATACTCAAATGCATCTTCAATGCATCTTTGTGCATGATTTCTTGCTTTGTCTAACATCGTTTTAAAACTGGCTGCTGTAGGATGTATATCTATCAAATCTTTCCTGAGGCTGTCTTGGGGCAATCTAGGATTCCATCCTTTCTCTAGTAAGGAAGGTGTTTTTCCTGTGGAAGATTGAATAGAAGTTCTATAAGCTAGTTCTAGGGCTGGGAGGAGTGTGACCCAGTCATGTGTAAACCCATCAGAATCTTTAAATTCTAAACCATATGCACAAAATCTTCTAAGCATGTCTTCCAGTGTCTGAATCATTCTTTCTGCTAGTCCATCTGCCTGTGGGTGATAAGCTGTTGAGAATGAAAGTTTAGTCCCAAATAATTTGTATAGACCAGTCCATAGTTCTGAAGTAAATTTGGGGTCTCTATCACTAATAATATTCTTAAACAAACCTGTCCATGATATAACTTTTTCCCATATCATCATGGCTGTGTCCATGGCAGAATCATCTTTATGACAAGGTAAAAATATAGGTGTTTTACTAAACCTATCTACCAATAACTAGACATGCATTATAATTTTTCTTTCCTCCAAGTGGTAATCCTGTTACCCAGTCCATATTGACTGTTTCCCATGGCATTGATGGTTCTTTGATTTGCATCATATTTCCAAACCTTTTTCCTGTGGCTTTATTAGCTTTCTGGCATTTATCACATGTAGCGCAGTATAGGTGTACATCATCCTTCCATGTTGGCCACCATATTGTGTCTTTAATTCTTTCTAATGTTACATCTTCAGATAGATGTCCTGAGAAATTTGAGTCATGGCACTCATGGAGTATTGTGTTTATTATAGACCTGTCTGTGACTGTAATTACACATGTATGTTTGGTCCTATGGTAGATGATACCATCAAATAAGTGAAACCTTCCTGCTTGATATGATTTTTTCCATTCTGCATCTAGTGCATTAATTAGTTCCTCATCTTTTTGGTCAGATTTGAGGATTTGTACTAGTAGTGCACAATTTTTGTCTTCTTTGTATGTTTGTCTAATATTTTCAAAGAACTCTTCATCTAGGTCTGTGATACTGATTCCCATAATAGGTAGTTCTTCTGATTCTTCTGGTACCCATGCTGGGTTATCTGGTGTGTTGGGTAGTGACCATCTACTAAGACCATCAGCATTCTTATGTAATGCTCCTTCTTTATGTATAATTGTCATATTTCCTCTATACTCCTGTATTGATATTTGCCACCTTAGCATGTGTCTATTTGGAGTTTTCATATTCAACAGGGATTTAAGTGCTGTACAGTCAGTTATGACTTCAAACACACTTCCATCCAAATAATAGTGCAATTTTTCTAGTGCCCATACTAAGCATAGGCACTCTAACTGACTAGCTCCATACCTTCTTTCTGAGTCTTTCAGTTGTCTAGATATGAAGCATATAGGTCCTTCTTTAGGTATGTCCTCTATTATTTGGAGTTGATGTGGTGCTGCTCCTAATCCTGCCATTGAAGCGTCTAAGTACAGTCTAAAAGGTCTCTTGAAATAAGGCATCAGGAGTAGTGGTGCATTTGTTAAATTTTCTCTTATTGTTTTATATGCTACTACTCTTTCATGTGTCATCTCAAAGCAGGAGTCATTTGAGCATATTTCATATAGGCATTTTGCTATAGCTGCATACCCTTTCAGGTGTTGTCTATAATAACTAGCAAATCCTAAAAAACTTTGCATTTTTTTCTTATTAGATGGTATGGGTTTGTTCATCACTGCTGCTACTTTATTCTGATCTACACATAATGATAGTCCTGACACTACATGTCCTAGAGCTTTCAGTTCTCTGAACCCAAATGCACACTTTTTGAGTGAAATCTTCATGTTCACTTTAATAAGTTTTGTAAGTATAACAGATATTCTATCTAAGTGTTCCTCCCATGTAGATGAACAGATTATAATATCATCTATGTAAACTATTAGCCATCCTTCTGCTAATTCTGCAAAGAATATAGAGTTCATCATTCTCTGAAAGTGGGATGGGCCATTCTTTATCCCAAATGGCATCCTACGGTACACATACACTCCTTTATGGGTAATAATTCTGATATATCTTCTAGCTCTCTCTGTTACTTTGTTTTGATGAAATCCATTTAGTGCATCCATGCTAGTAATATACTTGGCTTGGGCTAGGTTGGTTAATGCTTCTGATATTCTAGGTATGGGGTATCTATCAGGGACTGTGTAGTTGGTTAGTGTGAGAATTTGGCTAAGAGGGGCTTGCCCTATGCAAATGCAAAAGCTAAAGAAAAGAAGTTAGCTGCGAGAATTGGTGAGAACCATTCCGCAGTCCCAGACATAGACCAAGGCTGATGAATAATATTCTCATGCTCCAGACCCAGGCAGATTGATGAATATACTTTCTCGACTCGCTAAGACCCAGCCGCCTCAAAACGGTCCAAGCCTCCTAAGAAGAATCATGTTTGACTCCATCACTGGTAAGTCGTTTGTCTTTCTGCAGACAACTTAGAAGTAGACAACAACTGAAACTGATATTTACAATTAAACATCATGTAGACAACAGTTTAATAGACCAGAACAGCGATCTCGTGGAAACGTAAAGAACAGACGAATCACTGTAAGTCGCTATCCTAACAGATAGACGATCAGATTAAAAGAGACCCTGTAGCAAAGACGTTGACAAAAGACACGTTGTTTGTCTAGACCCCATTCTTCCCATCTCACACTATCGACACGACAACATATTGATTCATCAACTACCATAAGGCAAACAGACCTCTCCTACAACACTCGACTACTTGTCTGATCCACTTCCATCCCTTTTTCTATCTCTCATTTCCTGTATTCTCTTAGAAAAACCCTAGTCAAGTTGCTCTTAGGTAAATGCCTTTATATTACACTATTGTTATTCCTTATTTTATAATCATCTAACAAGTGAAATAAAACTCTTAGTTGCTTTAAATCTTTTAGATTTACAGTCTCGATCTCGGAATCACAATCTCTCCAAACAACTAAGGAGCAACTCGATATGGCCAATACCAGATCCACTGGGAATCCATCCGGTACTTCTTCAGGAATCGCGAGTACTGTCCTACCTGCGAACGACAATGTGGACAAACTCTTCAGTCCAGACAAAGACCACGTTAATCTTCCCAAATTCGACGGTACCAACTACCCAATCTGGGTGATGAAGATGAAAATGCACTTAAGACCTTGCAACCTTCTTACCTACATTGAAGAACCCATGGAGGACAATCCAGATGCTAGCACTAGAAGAAATGCACAGCAAGCCTGCAATATTATAGGTCAAGATATTACCAACAGGGTTTTCCTCAGTGTGTTCAATGAAGATAACCAAGAAGATCCCTATGAAATTTGGAACGGTATCAAGACAATTTACGCCTCTGATACGCTTCTGTCCGTGTTTCAAGTTTGGAACAAGTGGAGAAAGATCAAATTTGAAGATTATCTAGGCGACTACATCTCTAGAATGGAAGAAAGTATCTCCGAAGTCAGCTCAATTGGGTTCAAAGTCCCTGATGTTCTCATTGGATGCGAAATCGTTGGAAAAATCACGGACGTCAGGCCGCTATTGATGCAAGTTCTGTTTGCGGACTTAGACGCACTTTCTAATCCAAAGTTAGTCATAGCAAAACTTTGAGATATAGGAAGGCATGAAATGTCAACTAGAACAAAAATCACCAGCAGCTCAGCAAGTCAGACGCCAACGGCTCTAGCAACTCATCCTAGTGACCGGAACAGAAGACGCCCGCTTGCACTGTGCAGCAAAGGAAAACATAATCCAGATGCGCCGCATTCTATCAACAACTGCTGGACGCTGCATCCTGAATTACGTCCTACAAATACAAAGCCCAGAGTGTTTGTCGCAACGACGCAGCAAGCCAGCAATCAAGAAGATGTTCTGGTGCGACCCAGCTTCAACTATCACATTACCACCTCCGACTACTACAAATTAACAACCATATTGGACTCTGGAGCCAGCAATCATATGCTCAACAACAGAGCTCATTTCAATACTATCACTCCCACGGCCATCGATATAGTAACAGGCAGTGGAGCCGGAGAACTAATGGCAATCGGCAGAGGAACAGCTAGGCTAAATTTCAGCAGTGGACGTACTCTGGTGCTTAAAGATGCTCTTTATGTTCCTAAGCTGTCACGGAATCTCATCTCCCTCATTCAACTCTTGGATGAGAAAGTCGAAATCGGCAAGAAAAACGGAAAGTTCTACGTTACAATAGATGGACTCCTTCCAATAGAGGTAGACATCAGAAACAATCTTCTGGAAGTTTGCAATGACCTAGTGGTGGATCCGATCGCATCGAATTACAACGCAGTAGCCTCTAACCCCTTGGATGAATTCACCAAGTGGCACAATCGCTTAGGACATGCAAGCTCAAAGAGGATCAAACGAGCCATTGATAATCCTGGAAATTTCACGAAGACGCATGCTTGCTTGGCGTGCATGCAAGGCAAATTGACACGACTGCCCTTTCGAGGTCACTTCAAGGCGGCGGAGCATCCTCTAGCGGTGGTTCACGGGGACTTGGTAGGCCCAATCTCTCCATCGACGAATGCTGGAGCTCAATATCTTCTTACCCTAGTCAATCAGTACACCGGTTACATTCATACCGTAATAATGAAAGAGAAGAGTCAAGCAATGTCAGAGATAGAAAACTACCAAAAATTCTTCGAAAATCAAACCGGTTGTAATCTGAAAAAGCTCATTACGGACGGTGGAGGTGAATTCTGCAGCAAGAACTTATTGCAGCTCCTGTCTGAACGTGGTATTCAACACAACGTCTTGCCGCCGTATACGCCGCAAAACAAAGGACTGGCTGAAAGAGCTAATAGAACAATCATTGATATGACTCGTTGTCTGCTAATGCAGGCAAACTTATCGCCGGAATGGTGGGGCGAGGCCGTTCAAACAGCAACTGCCACCACGAACTGTTTACCCTCATTATCGAAGAGCAAAGTGTCTCCATTGGAGCTTATGTTTAAAATCAAGCCCAACATCAACTTCTTTTGGCCGTTTGGATGTTGTGTTTGGGTGGTCAAACCAAAGCCGCTTCGGCATCAAAAATTTGAATCAATCTCCTGGGAAGGAATCTTGATCGGATAAAACAATGACTACTCTTCATACAGAGTTTATCGACTGGAAGACAAGTCAATAGTGACCGCCAAGCATGTTCACTTCGACGAGAACAACTTTCCTGATGGTCCGGCCTTGAATAAGAGTCACTCGGTCTCTGGAGCAAGTCAACTGCCTGCCTTCTCAGGGTCTGAACTGATGCCATTCGCTGAAGAGGAACATACAATCGACGAGGAGGAACTGGAAGAGCATGAGGAGGAAGTGCAAGACATCAATGCAATATTGACAAGATTAAGATCAGGAAGTCCAGTTTCTGGTGTAGCAAGCACATCAGAAGAGCAATCGTCGCAGGACCCTGTAGTGGGCCCAATTAAGGTCGGAGCCGCAAGATACGTCTGGACGACCAATCCCAGTCCTAATGACATATTGAGTGCGATTAATGAGAACAATATCTTAAAAGAAAGAAGGAGAAAACAGCTGTACTTAACTGAGGTTGAGTCTGACCCAAAGAATCACAGGCAGGCTATGAGCGGCGTGAACAAAGGTCACTGGAGGGAAGCCGAGTTGAAGGAAGTGGCCAACATGAATCGGCACGGGGTATGGAATATTCGACCGAGAACAAAAGATGATGATCCAATTCCTGCGACTTGGGCCTACAGGAAGAAACTGGGAGCAGACAACCAGGTGATTGAATTCAAGGCCAGAATCTGCGCGCAGGGCTTTCGACAAACATATGGCACCAATTTCATGGCCAAATATGCGCCAACGGGGAAGCCTTCTTCCTTACTCCTGCTCCTCTCATTTGCAGTCAACAATCGTCGACGGATACATCAATTGGATGTATGAAGCGCTTTCCTCACCTGCCCGTTAGATGAAAAAGTGTCGTTATTGCCACCGGCGGGGCTGGAGGGTCCTAATGGTTCTGTGTTGGACTTGAACAAAGCCATTTATGGTTTGAAGCAAGCGCCGCTAGTATGGTACAAACGACTTACAACTTATGTCAAAACGCTGGGTTTTCTAGTATCCGTTTCAGATCCTTGTGTCTTCTGGAGACCAGAAGGAGAAGGAAAAGCAGCTACGTGGATCTTTGCACATGTCGACGACCTTGTAATCATCAGCAAGGATCCGGAAGTGTTCCAAAGAGAAATGGAGAAAGATTTTGAAATCAAATACCCAGGTGAAGCAGTCTTCTTGTTAGGCATGAACATCGAACAATTCAACGATGGTCTGCAAGTCAATCAAACGGAATGTGTAGAAAGAAAGTTGATTGAATTTGGATTGCAAGATGAGAATCCTGCCTCGTGTCCGCTGAATCCAAGAATACAACTGAAGAAGGCGACTGAGCAAGAGAAGGAACAGTTCTCCAAGTTAGGGGTGAGCTACCGAGCGCTAGTTGGATCTTTGAACTACTTGAGCTTCCTTACAAGGCCGGATATCTCATTTGCCATCAGCTTGCTATCACAGTATCTTGAAAACCCGGGGATCACTCACTACCATGCTGCAGTACAAGTTTTCCGATATCTATCTGGTTCAAGATGTTGAGGGGCACAGGGGTCGCAAGGACTGAAGTTCACAGACTAATGTCTTGTGCCACTGAGAGCTGTCACTAAGAAAAGGTGGTTTGTATTCAGTAAGTCAGAAGCTTGGGACTAGAGATCAGACAGACTAAATACACAGCCAAAAGGCGTAACTATAGTAGAAGCATACTGTACTAGATATAAGCATATCAACATTCCCAACACACCCCCTTGCTGATATCTATAGTTTAGCCTGAGTAAATGAGATAAAAACAATTTACCACTAGCAGTATTAGAGACTAGTGAGGAAAAAAAATCTCTACTGGGGACAGAAAGAGGAGGTAGAATCAGGCCAGAGATCCAGAGGTAGTAAGGGACAGGGAATCACCACGACAGTGAATAAGTATCCAAAAGTCAAACGCATTCGAAGAATTGGCCATCGACTTGCACCGGAGTTGTGTTCGTCACGAATAGAATGTTGTCTGGATTTCATCCTTCTTATCCCCAAACAACGTCGACATCATCGTCAAAGCTGTCGTCGTTGTCTTCTTCTTCCGTGTAGTTTCCAAGGGTCGCGAAAGAGACGGATCCAGCGCGTGCTTCAGTCGAATTTGCCTGAGCACTTGATTTCTTCTTGATAGATGGATTCGGGCATTTGCTTGAGTGATGGCCCTTCTGGCCACAGTTCCAACATCCTAGCCTGGGCTTGGTCTTTGCCGAAGACACAGTCGCATCAAAGTGATCGGTTGACACCTGTGTTGATACTTCGTGCGACTCTAAAGCTCCGATAGCATCATCCAAGGAAACTTCGACCGGAGAGTACACAAGGTGATCTCGGATTGGTTTCCAGGAGTCATCGAGTCCCCGGAGGAGTCGATCACAAATTTGTTGATCGTTGGGGGTTAGCTTGACACTAGTGAGGTCAGTGGCTGCGTTTCGTACCCGAGCAACCCACTTGGCAATCGGAACATTGGGATCGTGTTTTGCGGTCCAGAATGCATCTTCCAGCATCAATCGGCGAGCACGTGTGTTCTTTTCATAGGCTTCGCAGATTTGATCGTAGAGTTTACTGGCCGGCTTGACGTCTCGGTAACGAATTGAAAGATCCACTGAAAGGGTGAGTTTGATCGTAGATCGAGCAATATCTGAGAGGGTATCCCAGTCGGAGCGAAACTCTTCTGGGATGTATCCTTTCTCAGTACGAACTAGAGGTTTTGCCTCGGCTGTTTCGGATTTCGGGCGAGGAACTTTTCCTTGAACGATATCGAGCACCCCCTGAATAGCAAGAACGTCTTCGAGCC
Source organism: Puccinia hordei (assembly GCA_007896445.1). Lineage (NCBI taxonomy): Eukaryota > Fungi > Basidiomycota > Pucciniomycetes > Pucciniales > Pucciniaceae > Puccinia > Puccinia hordei. Next base: position 22,600 of record RDRW01000111.1, read on the forward strand.
GCGCACGCCACGCCGGGAACACAACCGAGTTTCCATCGAGCTGAGGAACCAAGGGAATAAGTGGCGAAGGATTTTGAGTCAATCTGTAGGGCATAATGAGTAGATTGGTGAAGATTTGCGTGGAAGGAAGTTGAAGAAAGGAGGAGCTGGGGCGACTAGGGATCATAACCTGTTGAGGGGCACAGGGGTCGCAAGGACTGAAGTTCACAGACTAATGTCTTGTGCCACTGAGAGCTGTCACTAAGAAAAGGTGGTTTGTATTCAGTAAGTCAGAAGCTTGGGACTAGAGATCAGACAGACTAAATACACAGCCAAAAGGCGTAACTATAGTAGAAGCATACTGTACTAGATATAAGCATATCAACATTCCCAACACAAGACATGTCGGACTGACATACAGAAGAAGCTCATCGACAAACATCAAAGCATTTGTGGACTCTGACTGGGGGAACTGTCTCAATACCAGGAGATCCACAACTGGATTTGTAGTAGCAGTGGGAAACCACATCATCAACTGGAAGTCAAGCAAACAACAAACCGTGTCACTTTTGACAATGGAGGCCGAATACAAGGCGCTGTCCGACTTGGGACAAGATCTAGCGTGGCTGCACAGTCTGTTCAATGAATTGAAGATCTTAGATCCGGTGCAAGACATCAAGGTGAATGTAGACAATCAAGGAGCAATTGATTTAGCCAACAGCGAAACTTCTCAAAATAGCTTCCGCACGAAGCACATGGACATCAGACTTCATTTTGTCAGGGAGTTAATTGCAAGCAAACTTATCCATCTTCAATATGTGAAGAACACCAAGAACGCCGCAGATTTCCTCACCAAAGCTCTTGCACGAACAACAATAAGACGATCACTACGTCAAATAGGGGTTGTCCAAATATCCAATGTTTTTTTTTTTTTTTTTTTAAGTGTAATTTGGCCTTTGGCATTGCACACTATGATTCTAAGTAACATCGGGGAGTGAGAGAGAAAAACACAATTCTAATGGCAAATGCAACTACGACAAAACGCTAACATCATGAGAAAAATCTTGGGAATGAAAACAGAAAACAGAGAGAAAAAGATAAAGGAGGATACAATGATAAAGGAAAATAAAATAAAAAAAGGACAAAAAGGAACTGATATAGGAAGACTAATTAAACCGAACTTTCAATCTTTGGTTGAAGGAAAGTCATCACGACAGTTGCTCGCGGAATCTATCACTGTCAATCAAGAACTGAGCTAGGGGTCTCTCAGCCTTTCGATTGTGTAGCGTGCTTTCAAGTCGGTTAGAACTGAATCGGATCTTGAGTCGGCGGAGGGTTTGTTGGAATTTCAGGCGTTGCTTCTTCAAAATTGGGCAGAAGTTCAAAAAGTGTGCAACGGTTTCCTTGCTTCCGCAAGCCAAGCACAAAGGGTCCAGACTTCTGTGAATACGAAATAAAAAACATTTCAACGTGCAATGTCCCGAACCCAGCTGATTAACCAGTGAGCTAAGTGAAATATGAAGGCCCGAGGGGGCAGGCTTTCTTCCGGACAGTTCCTGTCGAACCGTGTGACTAATCTTCACCAAGTTTCCCTTGACTTCAAGGAATGGAGTGGAGGGGGACTCCACCGCCTCCTTAGCCAATTTGTCGGCCATCTCGTTGCCCAGAATATCTTCATGACCCGGGCACCACATAAAACTGATTGAAAGTCCTAGCGGAAAGGATGCCAGTCTCCTGTCAATTTCCGCAAAGAACCTTTGACCTGGTTTGGGGGCCGCTGGGTCCTTGGTACGATGAATAACTCCTTGATTGTCGACGTAGAGAATGATGCGGTTGAAGCAAGTCTCCCTACAAAGAACTTCCGCCAATCCCACGGCAGCAAGGACGCCAGCCGCTTCACATTCATGGTTGGAGATGACCGCTTTATTGCCCATAGCCAACGCACTATACACGTTCCTACTCGGGCAGTAAGCTGCACCTGCTCCACCCTTATCGGGATGATAAGATCCGTTGCAAAAGATTTCAAGCACCCTCGAGCCTAGGGAGTGAGAGAAAATGAGAGACTTAACCGAGATGATAGCCTCCTCCTTGGAAGATTCCATGTTGAGGTAATCAAGCTTCCTTGATGGTCCCGAGTGGAAATCAAACAAAAGGTTGATGATCTCAGGGTCCATTTCCAAAGCCAAATTGATCCTAGTAGATGCTAAACCAATTTGGGCCGCATCCGCAAACTGCTTCTGGGAGTTAGCCCTGCTATCCAAAATTAGATTGCGGACAACATTGTCAGCTTTGATTATGGTTATCTTGCAATAGAAAAAGGAGAAACAGGTTTTGATGAGCTCATTGTGGAAATCTGGGACCGATGTTCGCGAATCGATGAATTTGGACGACGCGGATTTGAATACTCCTAGAGAAAAGATGCCTGTGAGTCGGTTGACCTTCTCAGCTAGAGCTTTGACTTTTCCCTTATTAGGTTCGGTGGCCCATATTGCGGCTCCATACGTCAATCTAGGAAACAGAACTGATTTGATTAGCTTGACTCTATCGACTTCACCTGAACCCCACCGGGAATTCCCGAAGATCTTCAGTTGATTGATCGATTTATTTGCCTTATCTTCTAGCGCCTGGAAATTGCGGTTGAAAAGCAATTTTCGGTCCAGCCATACACCCAGCCAACGTACCTCCGACAGAGATCTGAGCTGTTGGTTCCCAAACGGGAGATCCCCCTCGGGGGGCTTCCCTTTTACGAACCACATGAACTGTGCCTTGGCAAGGTCGAAGATGGCCCCGTGTGTTTTACCCCATTGAAGCGACCTCTCTCCCTCACCAATCAGCATGCTTCTAGTCTTGGCCGGAGAAGTTGACGCTACCAGGTGTACGACGTCGTCGACATAGCCGATCGAGACTGTATCTGTGCGACTAGAGAAATTTTTGTTGAGCAGAGAATTATTGTAAAGAATGTAGAGGATTACCGAGAGCGGTGACCCTTGAGGAAGGCCAATGTTGATCTTGAAAGGGGTTGAGGTAAAATCTCCTAGACGAATGGTGGTAAAACGGCCCTTGAGGAAATCCGCAATGATCAACGTCAAGTACGTGGGGCATTTGATTTGAAAGAGATAGTGAATTAGTCTTGCCGGGTGAACAGACGGATATGCCGATTTGACATCCAAAAATATCCCCGCGACGCATTTGCCCTCTTTCCATTTGGCTTTCACCCAATGTTCAAGAGCAAATATTGCATCCTCCGTCCCCGATCCCTTCCGTCCACCAAAGTGGCCAGAAGCGAGCACGCCAGACATCTCAGCCCAAGCCGTGAGGCGCCAAGCTATGATGAGTTCGAAGAGTTTTCCCGTTGAGCTGAGAAGTGCAATGGGTCGGTAGGCTGAAGGACTTGTGTAGTCCGGCTTTCCCTGCTTCCTGATGATCGCTGTGACCGCTACCTTCCAAGATTCTGGGAACTTGCTCTTGGTTAAGATGTTGTTGTAAATAATTGACAGAGAGACTGCTAATTGAGAAGAGAAACACTTAAGGAATTCATTTGCAATCCCATCAATGCCGGGGGCTTTCTTAGGCTGGATTCTTTGCATCGCTCGCTGTACTTCCTCGGCGGAAACCTGCGGGTAGCTGGAGAATCTACAACTGAGATCATAACAGACATCCTCAAGATCAATGGGGATGTTAGTCACTGAGGTGCCCTCAAAGAGGAGCTTTGCTTGTTCCTCCTTATCATGAACAATGACACCTAACGAATTACGGAGCGGTAAAATATCGCCTCCCGCCGAACGGTTAGTGAAACAAAGGACCTTGTAAAGGTCTCCCTCCTCGGGGTTTTCAAGGAGATTGCGCCAGTTGCGCTGCTTCAAAGAGTGCACAAGTGTTAGAAAATAAGAATTCCATTGCTTGTAGCACTCAATTGCTGCGGGTGACTTATCTAGTATCATCCATTTGCGGGCCCTATTCCGCGTCCGCAAAACCGGGTCCAGCGTCGCCTTGCACCACCATGGCTTGGCTCTGTCGTTCTTGACCCGTACCCGACGACCCAGAGCTTGCTGCACTGACTTGGCATTTACAGTTAGTAGCTTAGCCTGATCATCCGGGTCGGGGACGTCATGAAACGATTGGGGAGAAAACTTAGCTGAGAACGAGGACAAGCTGTCCCTGTCAAGAGAGTTCCATTGAGGGAGGCTCCACCGATAAGCCGGGGGAGGTTTTTCGACTGTCAGCCAAAGGTGTAGCGCTTGATGGTCGGACCCAAAGTTCTCATTAGAGACAACGACATCGGTAGTCAGACGGGAGCCTAGAAAGTTTGACCAAACTAAGTCAATTGTAGAGCCTTTCCCTTTAGTAGAATAAAAGGTGGGAATGTGTTTTGGAGAAGAGAGCCGGAAACCGAAGCGAGATAAAGAACTTAGCAAAGAATCTGCCTCCTTGTCCCGCTTCCGACAGCCTGGAGGGTTCCAGTGGCGGTGATGCAGATTTGAATCCATGCAAAGGATGGTTGGCATCTGTCGTGAATAAGTAGCTGTCAGCCAATCATGTAAAAGAACGACTGAAGGGAAGGTAGGGGGGGGATTATAAAGGTTAACTAGGTGAAACGATTTCCCTGGTTTGATGGAAACTTCCAAAGCTACCAGGTTGTGGGAGCCGCCTTCCAGGAGCTTGATGGCTTGCGAGGGGATCAACGCTTTGACGTAGATTACCGTCTTGTGTCGATGGCGCCAAGACGTTGGGGAATGTTCGTAGGCGACATACAAGCGCCACGAGGCGTGTTGAGGGGGGCAGAGGTCAAAAGGGTTGATCCAGGGCTCTTGAAGCACAAGGAAGTCAAAAAAGAAAGCGGAGTTGAGTAAACTGTGGGTGACGGATTTCGCGACGTGGCAATTCAGCTGAAGCGCCGTGAGTGATTGGCTGGGGGACATGAGAATAGATTCAGAAGCGGTGATATCGCCTCTGAGCTCTTGAGCAAAGGAAGATGGGGCTGAGTTGTTTGAATATGGAGGATGATCTGGGGTTGCGACGGTTGTACCTATCATGAGGAAAACCGTGTTCTCTTCTCCAGCCAAGCCCTCTTGTACGGGCACAACTGATCAAAAGGGGTATGATTGACATCTTCAATGCCGGCCACTTTATTCTTGAGGCCCTCTTTGCACAGAACGCACGACTTCACGCCACCAAGGCCCTCGGGGCATTCGTTTGTTGAGTGATTGCCAGCGCATTTAGCACAACGCGCCGTTTCGCGGCACCAGCGGCCAAAATGACCCATACGCAGGCATTTGAAACATTGAGGTGGTCGGGGCTTGAACCTGGCTGTCCTGTGGAAGTCGTAGTTCAAGAAAATTCCGGACTTTTCAATCCTGTAGGCGAGATCTTTGTTGGTGAAGGAAAGAATGATCGATCCTGCTTTCTTAGGTGACGGTTCGTTTGAGCCCATCCAGCGGACACGGGCAAGATCCGCGGCCTGGAAACTGTTTTCAGAGGCAAGTGTGGCAAGATTCGACGACTTTGAGATGTCAAAAGATCTGGGAATTCCATGGGCCATGACGGAATACGTGCTAGGGGTGGCTTCAAGATCGGGATGGACCTCCTTGGACCACAAATGCTTGTTGTCCAAGAGCCATTTTTGCTGACTCCGGTTCTATGTAAAACAAGACGTCACCCGAGGGAAGGACGCTAGCTCCGCGAATGGCTACGACCTCGCCATTAACCTTGGCGTCGAGCTTGAGGAGGGCTTCGTTCGCCTTTTGGACCAAGTGTCCACGAGGGATGTTCTTCAGCGATTGATTTGACGGGTCAGAGTGGATTACCACTCTTTTCGGCTTCAAAGAGGCAAGGTCCATCTTCGAGGGAGGCTTGACAGCTGGTGCCTGCTTGCTAACAGCTTTCGAAGCTACCGACGCGAAAGACTTCACATTCGAGGGCTGGGCTTGTTTACCAGACGCTATAGCACGTTCGAGGTCCGCCACGCGATCAACCGTGTTTTCCAGACGACGGACCAATTTCTCCGTCTCGGCCGAGAGTCGGAGGATGACGTCAACAAGAGCGATGTCGATCTTGACAAAGCCGGTCTCGTCCCGGTTGGCCGGGTTCTTCAGGAGCATCTCCAGCAAAGTGTGGAGGCCAGACGACGGGGGTTCGGTGGCAGGACATGGAGGAAGCGCCCTGCCAGGCACTACTCCCATGACGACTTCTTCCATTGGCGACTCGGTGTCGCGGCTGGTGGGGTCGGGGGGGGCGGAAGGGGGGGAGCATGCTCCAGTGGGGAAGGAAAAGGGGTGAGGGACTTTCTGTTTATGAGGGGGGGGTGGTGAAATGAAGAGGATAAACGCGTGTGTGAGTGATGTCGACGCGACGCGTAGTTGAGGGTAACTTTGTGGTTGCGGACAGAAAGTTGACCGATGTTGCTTTGAATCTGAAGACTCAAAGCACGGGAGGCTGTGAGAATCCGGCTAAGAGGGGCTTGCCCTATGCAAATGCAAAAGCTAAAGAAAAGAAGTTAGCTGCGAGAATTGGTGAGAACCATTCCGCAGTCCCAGACATAGACCAAGGCTGATGAATAATATTCTCATGCTCCAGACCCAGGCAGATTGATGAATATACTTTCTCGACTCGCTAAGACCCAGCCTCCTCAAAACGGTCCAAGCCTCCTAAGAAGAATCATGTTTGACTCCATCACTGGTAAGTCGTTTGTCTTTCTGCAGACAACTTAGAAGTAGACAAGAACTGAAACTGATGTTTACAATTAAACATCATGTAGACAACAGTTTAATAGACCAGAACAGCGATCTCGTGGAAACGTAAAGAACAGACGAATCACTGTAAGTCGCTATCCTAACAGATAGACGATCAGATTAAAAGAGACCCTGTAGCAAAGACGTTGACAAAAGACACGTTGTTTGTCTAGACCCCATTCTTCCCATCTCACACTATCGACACGACAACATATTGATTCATCAACTACCATAAGGCAAACAGACCTCTCCTACAACACTCGACTACTTGTCTGATCCACTTCCATCCCTTTTTCTATCTCTCATTTCCTGTATTCTCTTAGAAAAACCCTAGTCGAGTTGCTCTTAGGTAAATGCCTTTATATTACACTATTGTTATTCCTTATTTTATAATCATCTAACAAGTGAAATAAAACTCTTAGTTGCTTTAAATCTTTTAGTTAGTGCACGGAAATCACCTGCCATCCTGGACTTATTATTGTGCCATGTTATAATTAATGGTTTAGTGATATCTACTTTGTCATAGTGGCCAATTTTCCTAGTAAAAATTGTCTTACTAGATCCTCCATCTTTTTATCTAACTCTGTCCTTGCTCTTGTGCTAGCTGGGAAGGCTGGTCTTCTGAGTAGGGGGGTTATGGTCTATCAATATTAAGTGTGATATCTATGCCCCACTATTGTTCCAAGAGGTTCTTGATCAGAAGAAAAGACATTCTTGTGTTCAAATAATATATTAATCAACTGTGATTTTTGTGAATTTATAAGTTCTTCACATGTTTTACTGTCACTGAGTTGTGTCTGGGTGAACTCTTCAACTGCTGGGTTCCCTGAAAGTTGGTTGATTCCCACTTTTTCTTTGGTTTGAAAAGGAATTGCTTCTTTTTGCTATCATTTTCTATAGTAAAGTATCTCTCTCTGCTATTGGGAATTTCCAAGCCATATACAGTCAGGTAGTTGTTTCCAAGTATGAAATAATTGCTCACTTAATATTCTACCACTATGAATTGGTTGTGTATCCTTACACAACCAGATTGGTGTAGTATTATCATTGTACAAGGGAACATTCCCAATTTTTTCATAGTGTTGCTGGTACTATTTAATTTCAATGATCCTATTGATATAAATTTGTTAGCATAATTTGGGAAGATTTTCTGAATTTAATTTTAGATAATAATACTATTGATCAAAGGCTCCAATATCTAAAAGAATCTCACATTCTTGATACTGAAAAATCACCAAGAAATTAAATTTCATGTTTTGTAACCTCTACTTCTAGCTGGTTTAGTTTTTTGGCTACTCAGAAGATGAGGTAGAATATCTTTATTCTCTGATCCTTTTAATTAATCTGGAATATTAAATGTATTTGTCCTTACTGGTGTTGGAAGTACTTGTTGTTTTATGGAGTTATCCATATCTATGATGTTTTTTTTGTGTATTTGGCACATCATTGATTTTAATCTTGGCATTCATCTCTTCCATTTTCTCACTTATAGATTGAAACAATCTTCCTTCCATATGATCTATTTTAGTGTTCAAACTGTTATCCAATGCACCGGTATTTTCACTAATATTTAATTGCATGTTTTATGTTATTTCCATAACATTCATAATGTTTTCTATATTTTCTTCAGATGCAGCATCACTTTCAATGTGAAATTTATCTAGTTTATCTCTGATGTCTTTAGTTATGGATGTATCATATGTTTTAATTTTTGAGTTCAACTCCAATCGATGAATTAAATTTTTTATTCAATTATCTACAGCTATGCTTGAATCAGAGGACAGGAAAATGGGGCAATAGTTGTATTACTCCTTCTTTAAAACCAATCATGTGTTGTCCAATTCTTTCTATCTTCCTTCAGCCTCTCTTATGTTGCTACCATCTTCTGGTCGATGTTCTGCTTGTATGCAATGTTTTCTTTGTAAAAGGGCCTTTGCCGCCATTATTGCATTGGATGCTTGTTCATGTTGCCGGCTTGGCTGTCTTTCTTTGCATTAGTTGCATTGGGCTCGCGAATTTTGGTGCCAACCAAGTTCAAGAAACTTGTTTGTAGATATCGGACCTGATAACTATTAATCAGGAGCTCTTTTGACGCTTTTATTGCGTTGAATTGCTTATTGAGACGTTGAGCTGGTAATGTTGCTGGAGCAGTCTGATTTTGTTTATCTTCTGCAATCGGACGTGCTAGCTCTGGAGGAAACGACTGCTTTGTAGTAGTACAGTCTTTTCTGTGTGTTTTGAGAAAATTCTACAATGTTTGTCAAGGTCGCTGTTGTTGTCGATCATGTTTTCTTTGCGAATTCGACTATAACATCAAAAATGCTTTATTCATGAAGAAACAGCTATTCACGCGTGGAATGTTAAGGCGCAACTGAATTTCAAGTCCACACTCAAAACTTGCATGTGTGCATTGGTTTTGTGTTGCGGATTGGTGGAAAACTGACACATGACAGACTACTCAGGCTTGCGGGGCTTAGAAGGTATAAGTAGCTTTATAGAAGCTAGCAATGACATGGAGAGGTCTGCAATAATGCTAACACCATGCAAGTGAGGTTACACCCAATCAACCATTAGCCAAGCCTAGCCGTCAGTAAGGACTTGGGTTGGTCGGAATGCTTATATCCGTCCTGCTTGATGTGACGCGAAATGATTATCGACCTGTAGCGATCCTTCCAAGCTTCATCCCACGAGCTGGCCAGGAGATGAGCACCTACAACACTCTGCTCGATCTACCACCTAGCCTGCCCTGTCTGTAACCAACAATTCAACACATTTCAAAAGTGCTTCACTTCAAACATCCGGATTCATCCCTCAAAAGTGCTTCACTTCAAACATCCGGATTCATCCCTGCACCAATTCCAAGGGCGGTCTGTGAGGGCTTCCAATATAGGAATACGGATAACTGCAGACTAGCTAGGGAATATCCGGACCTTATAGGGTCGCGCTTCTTATGAGAGTAATGTAATAGTGTGTAATTGCTTTTAATAAAAAGGGTGATGGAACTAAGTAACAAAGATTTTGCCACGAGGAAATTTCCTCGTGGTCTGATACAAGCTCTTTTATAATCTAAAGAAATGTCTCAGAAACTACTAGAAGAAACTTTAGAAATTATAAAAGAACTTTCTTGAATAAGAAATGAAGAATAGAAATTCCAAAAGCTTCTATGGTAATGAATCTAATTCTATAGAAGATTATGGACTTAGCTAAAGTTTGTTACAAAACATGATTTACCTACTATGATCTTTTCCTCTTCCCCTGGTCATTTGCGGCGCGCCATTTAGTAAGAAAATTCTGTAAAAATGGCGTAAATTTGCTAGGAATGTGATCCTCATGGACCCAAGTATCCTCCCCCGGAGTGGAATTAGACCAACGCAGTAAATGTTCAAACTTACCTTTATGAGCGCGTCCTTTAAATGGGCGGGTATCCAATATTTGGTACAGTTTCAACCAATCCACTATACGGCTTGAGTCTCTGTAATAATCCTTGATGCCCAACAATGTCTTTCTTCCTTCGACCTCCAATGGTGAATGATATTTAGTAATCAAAGAAACATTAAAGACAGGATGTAATTTTGGATAATCTTGAGAAATATCTAGTCGAACCGCATTCTCCCCTACCATCTCTATTACTTTGAAAGGACCAATATATCTATAGTCCAATTTCGAATTAATTCTCCTACTCTGGATAAATTTTCGGAGAAGTAGTACTAAATCGCCTGATTTATAAAGAGTGGCGGGTTTTTTATGCATATCATAATAGTATGCTTGTCGCTTCTTCGCTTGGATAAGGCAATCTATTGCCTTTTCCTGGATTTCCTGTAAATCTACCAAGAAATCATCCACTGCCTTGATCCCCGAGGTCTCTGTTATGGTACTAAACTTTGGATGGAAGCCATTGGAAAAAAAAAATGGGGAGACTCCTAAAGACGCCGAATCTAAATTGTTAATGGAGAATTCAGCAATGTCAAGTATTTTATGCCAATTATCTTGGTGATAAGAGCAAAAGTGCCGAAGATAGTCCTCCAATACTTGATTCATCCGTTCCGTTTGACCATCCGTCTGAGGGTGGTAGGCTGTAGAAAATCCTGGGGTGATCCGTAAAGATTTCAAAAGAGAGCGCCAAAACTCGCTGACAAAAGTTGCTCCGCGGTCAGAAATAATTTTTTCTGGCATACCATGTATTCTAAATATATTGCTCCTGAATAAATGAGCTAGCTGATCAGAAGTATACGTCTCTTTGCAAGGAATGAAATGAGAAACTTTACTAAGTAGGTCAATGACAACCATAATGGAGTCAAATCCCCCCAAGCACGGCAGCTTAGTTATAAAATCCATGCCAATGATACTCCATGGACGATGAGGGATAGGTAACGACTGTAAAGTTCCTTCGGGAGATTGTCTCCTTGATTTAACCCGTTGACATGAATCACAAGAACTTACATATTTTATAACTTCACGCCTGATTCCTGGCCAAGAGAAGGACCTAGTAATCAAAGAAAGAGTTCTTGCAATTCCTGGGTGACCTACTGTCGGTGAATCGTGGAAGAGTTGTATAAGACAAGTACGGAGAGGAGGGGGAACATAAACTCTGTCTTGAAACCAATAAATTGTATCTCGTTCTATTAATTCCTCCTTCTCCTCCTCACTTACCTTATCATAATGTTTAGTAAAATAATCTAGCACTTCCTTCTTTGGTCGTTGGAAGTGTAAATCATATGTGTTAAATGACTCACCAGGGATAATGTCGTTTATTTCTTGTGTAGATGCCATTTTCCGAGCCAACGAATGTGAGGGTATTAAAGGGCTTTCTTCTAAAAAATCCGCCCGTCGGCTTGGTGCATCCGCCGGATTCAACTTTCCCGAAATATGATAAATGATGAAATTGAATCCATCCAAAAAGGCGGACCATCTTGCCTGCTTAGGAGTTAGATTCTTTGCAGTCATAAAGTAGCGCAGATTGGAATGGTCTGAAAACACTCGCACCGGGGTCTCTGTTCCCATAAGCCAAGCCCTCCATTGTTCAAAAGCGGAAACAATGGCGAGGAGCTCCAGATCGAAGATGGGCCAACCGCGTTCTCTGTCGGAAAGCTTTCTGGAGTAAAAACTTACAGGATGAAGTTTCCCTGTCTGGTCCGGCTGACTTAAGACCGACGCAATTGCATAACCTGAACTGTCGACGTGTATTACTCAAGGAAGGCTAAAATCAAAATGTCGAAGAAGGGGCGCCGACGAGAAGCATTTCTTTAAAGCAAGGAATGCCAATCGGGGCCCCTCTTGATGAATATTATCTAATGTGAACTGACCTTCCTTCGTTAGTTCAGTTAAGGGTCGAGCCAACCCAGAGAACTTTGGTATAAACCTGCGATAAAAATTGCAGAATCCTAAAAATCGTCGAAGTTGCCTCAAGGTGGTTGGAAGTGGCCAATCTAAGATTGTTGCCAGCTTCTTCTTCTCCATCTTGAGACCTTCACTTGAGATAATGAACCCTAGAAACTCGACGGAGGACTGAAAAAATTGGCACTTGTGAAAAGAAGCCTTCAGTGAGTATTGTCGAAGCCTAGCTAGAATATTTTGTAAATCTTTTACATGCTGATCACGAGTCTTAGAAAAAACAAGAATATCGTCAATGTAAACAAAGCAGCATACGTCTAAAAACTCACGCAGACAGTGTTGAATAAAGCGCTGAAAGATCGCTGGCGCGTTTGCCAAACCAAATGGCATAACCAAGTATTCAAATAACCCCCAAGGAGTCCGAAAGGCCGTCTTCCATTCATGGCCGGGTGCCACTCGCAATAGATTAAATGCTGCCTTGAGATCAATTTTTGACAAAAATTTACATCCTGACAGACTATTAAGGAGGTTAGCAATAACTGGTAACGGATAAGAATCTCGAATAGTTAAAGCATTTAGTTGTCTGTAATCTACGCATGGGCGATCTGATTTTCCTGGAGATTTGACAAAGAAAATTGGCGCTCCCGCAGGAGACGAAGACTCTCGAATAAAGACTTTAGCCAAGAGGTCATCGACATACTGTTTAAGTTGGATATTTTCTTCCTCACTCAGATGATACATACCAATAAAAGGTGGTGTAGAAGAAGGTTTGAGATTGATTTCACAATCATAGCCTTTTCTATGGGGAGGTAAGCAACTTAAAGAAGTGGTAACAAAAACATCAGAGTATTCTTTTATTTCATCAGGAAGTTTCTCTATAGTAGTGACATCAGATAATTTGATTGTATTTGGGATAAGTAAACCTCTTGTAGAGCCGCCAACAAACATGTTATTCTTAGATAACCAAGGGAAACCGAGTATAATATCTGCTGATGCTAAAGTAGTGACAAAAAGTGATACCGAGAATAAATGTGAGGATTTGAGGGTAGGAAATTGGATATGACCACCCCAACTATGTTGAATACTTCCCGCTTTTGCCAAGGTACCATCAAAACCTTGACATTGAATAGGAACTCCAAGACTTTTTAATGAAAGCGAATTCCTGCGGGCAAAATGTATGTCAACAAATGAAGCAGAGGCACCCGAATCAAAAAGGACAGAAGCCTCAAGACTATGTCCCTCATGGTTCAAGATGCCTTTAAGAATGGGTCTAGAAGAGTGAAAGGCGAAATGTTGGAAAGGGGTGGGGAACTCACAAGGTAACGCTCCATCGACTTCCATCTCCTCCAAGGCCTGGTCTAAACAATACTCCGCCAAGCTAAGGGGAGGAATGTGATCCAACAACACCTGACCCATCGGTTGATCGGTCATTTCGGCCCCGCCGCGGACTGAGAAGTGAGAGGATCGTTCTGAGCTGTAATTGAAGAGGGAATCGATGAGGTGGAGGGGGTTGGTTGATAAATCTTGATCTGAGAAATGTTCTGGGGTTGGACTGAATTGAGTTGGCGAAAAAGTTTGAGCTTTTGTTTGATGTCCATATGATCGGCTTCTGGCAGGGTACATCCTCGCAACTTCCTGTGAGAATCGTCAAAACGCTGGCCACATCGTTGACAAACCCCGTGTCGAGCGCAGAGACTTCTGAACTTGGGGAAGGTGAAACCTGCATCCGAAGCAATGTTATCTAAGTCCATTGGGACAACGCCATCCGGGATCCTGACAGGTGGGGGGGGGAGGAGGGAGAGTTGGTCGAGTTTGGGTAGGACGCTTATGAAGTGACGGAAGGGAACCCAATTCAATGGCCGAAATCTTGTCTTGAGCTTCCGCGGCCGACACGGCCAGTGCTTGCTTGGCTTTGAGGGTTGTTGCGCCTTTCCAATCGCTTCGAACCACAGCAATCTTCAAAATCTTCGGTTGTAAAGCTTGTTCGTAAGCATCGCATTGAGATTCTTTGGTTAAATCGACAGTGTAGACCAGCGAATTGAAAAGGGTGTTAAATTCTTCAATCGTTTGGTTGCCCTGCTTGAACGCGTATAATCTCTTCTTTGCTTCTTCAACGTCATGTTTATTGTTGAACACTTCTTCTAAGTGTGATAAAAAAGACTTGGCCGTGGTAAGAACTTCCAATACATAAGGGTCTTCAGCCGACGCTGATTCGGTTTGGAGATCTTGAGCGCAAGCGTTTTCAAATAGGAGGGCCATCCACCAGTCGTACGAAGGGCAATTTTCACCCAGATTTCCATGAGGATGTCGAAAGTGGCGAACTATCCAATTGATTTTTGATTTTTCGGAGGGGAAACAGTGTCCCTTTTCCTGTAACTTTTCTCGGATAAAGTAAACGAAACGTTTGGTCTCCTTTGTATTACCGGTGAAATGGGCGTACTGCAATTCGGGGACCTCTCGTACTGATTCAGTCGGATTATGGGCGATATTAACTAATTGGGCTGAATTTTGTTGGATAGCTACTCGATTATTTTCAATGGACTGAAGGATATTATTGATGGAGTGCTGGATTCGATTGACTTCATTGTTGAAACTGAGTTTTAACTGCATAAAATCTGAATAGAGAGTCTTCATGCTATTTATGTCTTTAATGTCTTCAGTCAAAAGGTCGAAGGACGACTTGATTTTCTTTAGTTCAGCAAATAAAGATTCGAGGTCGACTTGATGGTTGGAGTTATTGATCTTGAGCGACGAGAGTTGTTCGGAAAGTTGAGCTACTTTCCTTTCGAGTGGGCTTCAAGAGTCGATGGGACCAATGAAGGGGGAATTGGGGGGATCAATGGTAGACATTGCGATTATGAGGAAGGAGAAGGTGGCAAAATAATTGTGAGGGCTTCCAATATAGGAATACGGATAACTACAGACTAGCTAGGGAATATCCGGACCTTATAGGGTCGCGCTTCTTATGAGAGTAATGTAATAGTGTGTAATTGCTTTTAATAAAAAGGGTGATGGAACTAAGTAACAAAGATTTTGCCACGAGGAAATTTCCTCGTGCTCTGATACAAGCTCTTTTATAATCTAAAGAAATGTCTCAGAAACTACTAGAAGAAACTTTAGAAATTATAAAAGAACTTTCTCGAATAAGAAATGAAGAATAGAAATTCCAAAAGCTTCTATGGTAATGAATCTAATTCTATAGAAGATTATGGACTTAGCTAAAGTTTGTCACACGGTCGTCCAAGAGTATCCCAGCAATGTGACAGATGAGGTCACACGGCCACAAGGTAAACCATTGGTTTGTAGACTGAATTTTAACATTTGGTAAATATGTATTTTGCATTAATTGACTTCTATAGATATCAGAGGTTGCCTGTAAAAAATTGAAAGCAAGCTTATTGGTCTGTTTAGACTTAATATTTGCTAGGTAGAACATTCCAGAACCAATTCTTCTATGGTCGTTATTGAAGGTTTCTGTTGAGAATTCTACAATGACTTCAATGATGTAATTTCTATTAGTTTTCGGGTTTCACACCCGAATCCCCGAGCGCGGTGATGTGATGGGAATGTGAATGTCACTTGTTTTTCCCTGCTTTTTCTGTGAACCGCTTTTTTATTGAATTTTACTGTTTTCTCACAGTTATTTCTGTTTTTCGAGTGGAAATCAGAATTTTAGAGTTGAAAAATAAAATCAAAAAACTCTTGGAAGAAAAAAAATGTCTAAGAATTTCTTCTTCAGTAATGTCACTGAATAATTTGCAATATAATATTTTATTTTTTGATTTTTAAAATTTCTTGTGAGAAATATTGCAAATATTTAAGAATTATTCTTTCAATTTAATGAATAATTTCTTAACTAATCCTATAATATTGCAGTGTGCAGCTTATGAGACTTGCTCCCAATAGAAGAACTGTTCAATATTAAGTTTGGAAGTATCTAGAAATTTTCTTATAGAAAAATTTCACGTACTGGTTTGTCAAGGGAAGTTGGATGAGGCCCCCACTTGTCAGCTATGTGTATAAAACACTGGCTTAATGTCTATAAAAAGCCAGGTACTATCACTGTGCTGAAAGGTTATCAGAATAATCACAAGTCTTATTCTCTCTATAGTGTCCAAACTATGCACAGAGGATAACCTAAAACTCCTTTTTAATTGTCCCTTTGATATACAAATAAGTCAATCAGGAGAAGACTAACAGCTAACCATATAGGTTTGGCTATCTTTCTGTCTTTTTGAGATTGTAAAAATATAAATTGTTACTAAGCAGCTGGCAAGCACTTGAGCTGATTGGCTACTGTCAGAGGTGGTAGTCTTGCAGCAACTGCTTTATAAGGAATAGTCCAAGGTCTAAGATGGGGATGTTCTAAGATGGGGATGTTCTAAGATAGCTTGATAACTAGTCCAGTAAATAAGGTGGGTTGGATAAAGGGGATAACACTACTCTAAAAGTAGGAGGAGAATATTCAGAGTACTTACAAATGTTGTACTGGGGGAATATGCTGAGGAACCAATCCTAGGCCAGAAATGGCCTCCTTTTATATTCTAGAGGTTCTTTGAGGAAGTTTCTAGAATGTTTATTCTAAATTCTGCTCTAATGTATTACAATTCAAATGTACCATGATGTAATGGTAATTGTATTGAATTGAGAACAGTATTTTCTATGTCCCCATGACCTCACGACATGTGTGTATAACCAATCACATCATGGGCCAATTCATTTAATAGAACAATACTGGGAAATTACCACACACTTAGGTAATTTCTTTCTTATAAGCACAATATTATTATTCTAATATTTATGCAAATAAGTTTATTGTCTCTCAGCTTTTATGACAATAATTTCTTTAATCAATAATTTATACTTTTATTCCCTTTTTCTTAAAGTATGTTTATCATATGATAAAGTACTAGAAGGAGTAGGAATTTAGTGGTGGTTTGAGTGATCTACCCCACTTAATTTTACATTCTGAGTTGATTGGTATAATAATATTTTATGATATGTTAGTATTTACATTAGTAATACATTATTTTTTTGTATTTTGTAGTTTAGTCAGTGCTTAGGATACTCTGGAGTATCTCTAGGGCTGACAGGTGGTTTAAATCCCAGGAAAGGAAAGGGGGAATATCTTCAAGAAAAGGGTTATTACTTACTAGTCATAATCCTAGGGGAAGCTTGAGGATATTCAGTGTTAAAAAAGACAGGTTTGGGCGCTTTGATGGGTGGAATGTAGAGATGGTTGGACACTGTGGTGTTGTTGGGGAAGACAAGGCTAAAGAATAACTACGAAGGAACTTACCAGACTGTTTATTAAGATGTGTATCTAAATTAAATGGTGGTAAGTAATCTAGTGGGTATTGGGAAGCATGAGGAGCCTTCTTTGGGCGGTTGAAGAGCTCCTTAAACAGTCTTGAGATCCCTCTGGGACCCTGTAGGTGTTATTGGCCAACTTGTGGGCGCTTTGGCCACTTTTGGCCTTCTTGGTGACACTACTGCATGCATTCCTTTGAGTATAAGTCACCAAGTTAATGCATAGTATTTTTATTATTATTTATACTAATTACAGTATGTATTATATCAGTACTGGTTGGTATTTTATTAGTATCTGCGGCTTATTGGTATCTATAATAAGCCACAGTATTTTATTTTGTACTGTATTTAATATTACTGTAGTTATTTATAGTATGTATAATAATATAAAATGATACAACTATTTATTTTAGTCCCCAGTAATCTGTATTACATATGTAACATATGTATTGATGTTTGTATCTACTTATCAGGTGTGTAAGCAATGGCTAAACAAGCGAGTAATCAAGCATACAACGGTAAGAACCCTATGGGGGAGCAGACTGGCTGGAGCAAAGGCCCCAGAGATTGGAGTAACAATAACGGTTCAAGCTGCCCGGGGGCAGGGGGGGGGGGGGCAAGTGATAATATGAGGGCAAGGACTGCACACAACTTCAATCTTTAATTGAAAATTGATTCAATTAAATTACATGATAATTAGGGGATCCATGATCTGGGGCCTCTGGGGGAGCCTACGGCGACTTAGACCTTGCCGCAGGGATAGAAATTGAGTTGCTGGGTACTTGGTTATGTTGGGGCGGGCTTCAAAAGTTATTGGGCTTGATGTGAGTTGACACCAACCAGTGGGCTCCCTTAACCAATTGAGATGCAATGGGCAAGGGGAAGTCCATTGATTGCAATTCATCCGCTGAGGTTTCCAAGAAGTAATCCCAATGTTGTATGTGGTTCACAGCAATCAGGACCCGGGGAACCTTGTCATCAACGGCAAAGTTGCTGAGGTTGAGGAACTCTTCAATGGTTAGGGCTTTCTCCGTGTCATTGAGCCGGTGCTGAAAATTAGGCACATGTTTCGCCACAGGGCTCTTACTGATCCAAGACCCCAACCAGTCCGAGTGTGAGCTTGGAATTGTGTGATTTGGCAAGACATCCAAGCGGCAAGGAGGAGATTGATGTCGAGCAAAATTCAGCCTACTGATGGTATGGGCAATGCCATTGCCATCTGGGCTGCGGGGAATCTTACAAGCCGGTGAGCAACCTGCACCTGAGCCGGGAGGTTTGATGACCTCAATGTTGGTGCTCAACCTACAAGAAGTTTGGGGTTTGTTCTTGTGTGAGAGTCCCTCAATCCAAGGTATCCATGGGACCTCCGGTTCTGAAACCAAATCCAACTCATCAAGTTTGCCCGCGACGTCAACAGCCTGATGAGAACTAAGTGAGTCAATAGATGTGGATGAATCCCGCAATGGATGATCAGCCAATCAGGTCGAGGCAAATGCCGGCCGCTTGGACCCGTTCTAACCGGAGTGAAGACGGGGCCCAAGACCGACCGAGGAGATGCCACCACGCGCCCAGATGCAGGTGAAAATGTCTGCACGGGTGACCCAGCGGGAATTTGGCAAGCCAGGCGAGCTGCTTGTTGTGTTTTCCACTTGTTGAGGGTCACAATGCGCACCTTCTCGGCCAAAAAGTTGGGGGTGTTGGGGGGGGTGGTCCAAGTCAACGCCGGGCGTGTTGTGCAAGATAGCCCGACTCCATTGGTGAAGTCCATCACGGGTAATGCGGATGGACTTTGAGGGGTCAGAGGGATCTTGTATTTGCATGCTTTCAGTATCACCTCCGCACTTCTCTATAATGTGATGGGTGAGGTTGGCCAGGATTGCGAGGCACTTCCCTGCATTCACATTGGCCTTTGGCTATGGGGAATAACTCAAATGCATGAGCTGAGCTAACCTATGGGAAAGATCAGGAATAAACCGTACTTAAATTTCTTGCAAGACAGGTTTGACACCTAGCCAAGGCCAGCCAAGTGTCTTGGGCTCCATAGCTCATTGCTAAGGTGTTGTTTTGAGCTTGAACCTGGGCCAGAAGACCATTGAGTAACAATGCAGTAGTCCAGCTTTATTAACTCACTGGCCCCAATTTAACTATCACAAAGGGCCTACCAATTTGTGCTCCTTTGCTACCTTATTCGGATAACTCATTGTCAGTTTGATCAACACCTTGCTGACTGGGTTCGCCAAAACCGCCTTGACGTAAGGTGTGAAATCCACATTGCTGGAGACAAGTGCCAGGCTTTTGAGACTGCAGACTGGGTGCTTGATGAGCACAAACTGCCACTTGAGCAGACTGTGTTCATGCATGTTCTTCAAGTGGGCGCCCAAGTGAGAAATGCTCCGCTCGAGAGTGTCATAGACGGCCTCTTGAAACTGCAACCAAGTATAGGTCTTGATGTCGAGTTTGAGGAAGGTGTCGCCTGCAGGGATTACTCTCTCCCACTCTTTCTCCTTTGAGGTCGACAAGGTTGGCTGCTTTGGGATTGCATGTGCAAGCTGGGCGGCAATGGTGCGCATGTAAACATGGTGCTCAATGTGGATGATTCGTGGTACAACAGAAGGGGTGGCAGGCGAATTTGGAAACTGGGTGGGACCAAGATTGGCATCAGTACCAGCATCTTCAAAGAAGAGTCTACATGTGTTTGCAGCCAAGTTTGGAGGTTGTGATGGCCCAAGGTAGGACTCTTGCAGTTTGCCGTCAATATTGGGAAATGGAAGGGGCTGGACCCGGTGGGAGAGCGTAAAGAAATCATTGGTAGATTGGTGGTTCATTGTCTGCTCAGGCGGCCAAAACACATCCAATTTTGACATAGGGTTTTGATCAGGTTGGACAATACAACCAAGTGGGGCAGTCAGACGGCTTCCGTTGAGCAGGATGGATAGCTGAGGCAGTTTGCTAAGCTGGGATGGGGTGAAAAAGAGGTACTGTGGGTGTCAGCATGTGATTGAGCAAAGGGAAAGAGACAAGACCTACAGTTGAATGGAGGATCCAAAGCGTTTGGTTGGTATCTGGAGAGGAGAACGCTGGGTGGAGGATGCCAGAGGCTGGGAGGGGTCCGGAGTCGGGGGCATTTTGGTGGAGGGGAGGGGGAAAATGGAGGTATTGGGAAGAGGAAGGAAGGATTCAAAGAATTTGGATGATATACAGCGCCCTGCAGGGCAGGGGGCTGAAAAGTGATTTTTTTTTTTGCGGATTTTCTGGCTTGCAAACCCGCAAGCTTTCCTGCCCTTGCTGTAGCTGTATATGTCAAGAAAAATGTTCATAATAAGATGACAGACTTTCCCATATCCTTTTTGTTTTTGAGGTGTAATTTGGCTGATGGCATTGCACACAATGAATCTGAGTAACAACAATCAAGTAAATGAAAACCAGCTAGAGGATAACCAAACAGAACTACGCAGAGCGCTAAAGCTATAAAATATCCATTTCCTTACTCTTCTGTTTCACCTCTCTCTTTTTTACTTATTTACATGATATGCTATATGAATACCATGTATTGATTACAGCCATATTATGGCTTTTCCTGCTTACACAGTTTTTGTTTGTTTGTGATGTCTCTTTGGAGATGTGCAATTCTTGCAGTTTATGTTATTGATTTATTTATAATTATCTTATCAATCCCACTGGGCCACAGCCCAGCCCGGGGCAGAAAAGCAATACAGACATTGATCTGCTAATCTTTTGACAGCTCAAAATCTCTATAACCCAGCTCAAGTACCCCCACAACATCATAAACACTTCCCATCTTATTACAAACAAACATGTCACAAGCTAGTGGGCAAAGGATTGGGGAGGTCAGCACTAAAAATTTGACATGTCCATTGATTATGTCTCTTCTCTTCTTTCTCTATCTCTCTTATAGATAAATAAACAACACTGACACATATTGCCTACCTCCTCCCCCTCCCCCCCTTCCCTTACCTTCCCCCTGATGAAACTGTTCAGACGGCTCCCAACATAATGTCACAATTGGATCTTTGATTCCCATGGGAGTTGTTGGTCTAACGTTTAGGTGTTATTTTTCCAAGCCGCTATTTATTTCTATGTCATTTCTTTAAAATCATAAGTATCAGATATTTGATCCTTGAGTTTATCAATTCACATGCAAAGCATCTTTTTATATATTTTTTTAAAAATTTAAACAGAGATAGATCATAAAACATATAACATTAGTAGAGCTTCAAAAATGTAGCCGTGAGTGGTACCTGGTTCATTAAATGAAGGTATCAAATTGTTTGCATCAATTTCAGGTTAATTTTGGTGTAATTTACTCTCGCGCAGTTTTTTGACTAGGTATTGTTGAACTCTTGCCCAAGAAAAAATGCCTGCTCGACAAAACTGTTTATGTAGAGCTGATGTCATGGTGTCCCAATAAACAGTGTGATTAGAAAAGATTGAAAGGAAATGAGGAACATTTTGGTCTGTATACCACCAACCAACAAAACTGATAACTAAATGAGGGATTTTGAGTAATGAATTTGAGTCAGAAAAATAATCAATTAACAGTTTTTGTAAATCTGAATAATCAGAATAACTAAGGGGATGTTGAGTGAAATCTCTCTCCATAAAATGTGATCCTAATGCTCCAAAGATTGGGAATCTTTCTCCTCCTGTTGGCATTAAGAGATCATCAACGCATTTAAACAAAAGATTATTTCTAAGTTCTTTTTGGTGTGTTGTTGACTCATCATCTGATTTGAAGAAATCTTCCACAATCAACTGACAAGCTTTCAAGCTAAAAATGAATGAATAGAGCTTGGATTTCATGGTTGTATTATGAATCTTTCCTCCTTTACTTGTGATGAGAACCATTGGTATGGGTGAACCATTTTTGGAGGGATGACGCTTGATGAATACCACTCTTATTGGTATTCCATCCCGATTCTCAACATTATTCTTAATTGGCCGTATGCTTTTCAAAAATGAAACTGTATCAAATTTCTTGAATATTGCTTGTTCCACTGGTCCAAATTCAACATTCCAGCGAGATCTGTAGGCTGTAGGTCGTAGATTCTCTGGAAAATTTATGAATGGGATAGCATCAAAATTTCCATATCTAATGAGTTCAGTCCCTACATTTTCTTCACCCGTATTGATCTTGAATTTTGACCTTATAGCCTTATATGTTAATATCTTCAATGATTGGACCACATCAGTGTCTAAACCAAGTTTTATTAAATTTTTTAGAATAGTGGGTTCAAAGGTTTCATAATATAATATAATAATTTTTGAGGCTGAAGTGATCATATGGTTTGATTCCAGTTTGTTTGATAAAGCACCAAGCAAAAAGAGCTGACATGGTCCTAGTTCAAGCTCCCCATCTGTATTCTCAAAATCCCCAAGTAGGGGCATTCTACCTTCCCCAGGTTGAAAACTCTCGTTGAAAATCCACTTGGTGATTGATTCATTATGCATCATTTCCTTAGCAATATTTCTTTCTCCATACTCAAGATGAACCAACAGATATGTATTGATCAACAGAATCCATTCAATTAACAAACTGAATCTCCTGTATAATGTTTCTTTTGTGTGGTGAACATATATAGGCATGTCTGCAAAAGCGGAGCCAGATATTTTTCTAATTCTGATTGAATAATTTGGTTTAAGCCCATCGGTTTTTATCTTGAGTGGCACTTCTTTACCTTTGGCAAATTCACATCTCGTTCCAACTGGCATGTTCATTAAATAAATGATTCTCTTACTGAATTCCTTGGTAAATTTTAACAAAAATTTGTCATCCATAATATTTTTTGGGTTGAATCTCTTTGGATCCCATTCTTCGGTTTCTAGTATCAGTTGTTTCAATTGCATCTCTGTCATTTGAAGCTGACCATTATAGCTTTGAAAATGATTGTTGAAGTTCATATCATCAGCATTTGCAAGAGTATTCCTAGTATTGATCCCTTGGTTCTTCATGGGATCATGATAATTTATGTTGGATGAGGAGCTTTCAGAAAATTCATGACAAACCACCTGAGCAAGTTTTCCTGGTTACCATTATTCAAGAGAAATCATAATTGAATCAGAATTTACTGCAGCATTTTGAAGAGCGGAATTTACACTCACGTTTTTTGGCAGATTCTCTTGAGTACCAATCAAATTGGAGATGATTATTTCCCATTCCATTTATCTGTCCCTCTTTACCTGCATTTGCAACTTCATCAATTTGTTTCAACAATTTCCTAAAACGTAGAGTATCCTTTACAGCTGGTGGATTTGACAAAGATGGGTTTTTATCTTTTTGAGTGGACTTATCCATCTGATTTGTGTTTTCCAAGGAAAAATCTGGGTATTCTTCAAAGTTTTTTTCTGATGAATTTGGCTTATCTTTTAATTGTTCAAAAAATTCTGACAAGTTCAATTTTTCAATTTCTGCCCATTTAGTAGATGGATCCAATAGCCCTGGGCTGCTGATCCCACCTGAAAATGATTTTTCTGTAGCACCCAAATTTGATTCTGGAATTGGAAGATTTTCACTTTCACCAAAAAAGAATCCATCATGGTGATTATCATCAGGAACATCATGGTGGTTAAAATCAAAACCATCATAGTGATAGTCAACAGGAATAGAAGGATCTTGATATGTTTGAGCTGTTTGGAAACTTTTTGTTTGATAGTTTTTGTCTTGGTCATGCATTTGTTGGATTCTTTGATCATCTGTGTAAAAAATTTGAAAACATTATAGAATAAGGTTGAGACTCTTTTTTTGAATCCATCAAATTCTAAATTTGTCTTTAAAATTAATAACCCTTGGTTATCTTACCATCCTCTTCATTTCCAATGAATATTTCCATTTTACTACCGCTACCAGTACCTGGAAGATATCCTTGAAACTCTCCCTCAGGACTCAATGCATAAGGGTAATTATAACCTGCAGTCTTTGTTCTTTTAGTTGGAGGATTTTCTGGATCAATGCCTTTGAGACGAGTGTCCTAAAATCAGCCATGGGACATTAAAATGGTCTGCTATTGGACAACCATTATGAAAAAAGCTTATCTATCTTACTTTGGAATGTATCACTATCAGCATAACTATTTTGCAAGTCTTCCAATTCTGACCAGTAAATTTGAGTGTTACCCTGTTGATTCTGCGTGTTGTGATTTTGGTTGATAGGTGTAAAATGGTTCACTACTTGGGACTGATATTCTCCATTCAAATAATGGCTGGCCGGTAAACTACCATCTGGATTGAAATGGAAAGCTGCTTTAGCCAATGGAATCAACAAAGCCAAGTAGCAGTGTTTAGTTTGAGTGAGAGGATTGAAGTTGAAAAACATTCTCAAAAGACTTGCTTTTGTTATAATCTTTGCTGATATTGTGCACTGTTTTAATTCTTCTGAAAGTTGGAAAACTGACTGGGTGATTGAGTTGCTTAATGTTTTGCAAAATCAAGTTTTGACCTCAATGTCACCATAAATTTATACTATTTTGTTTGTTCAAGGGAGACATGCCTCAGCTTGTTTCAATACATCAATAAAAAAAAGCAGCTGTGGGTGAGTTACACTGAAGTCTCCATTTCTACCATACACCCAGACTTTGAGTTTTGGTTGTTTTAAAATGACAAAGACAAGTTTGAACTTTGTAATTTGTTTCTTTCCAATCACATAGTTCCTTTTCTTGGTTATTGAGCTGTTGGCAGCTGACTAGATTTGACTCATTGTTGGAATTTCACACACATCTCAATCCTTTTTAATTAGATAGCAAATATGCATTGTCCACAGTGTTTACTGGTCATGAGGTCTTATTGTCTCTTCATCCTTTCAACACTTTTAAAATGTGTTTTTATAACACATATCTCTTTTTGAGTGGAAGTATCAAGGCAGTTCCTTTACTTCATAGATAATTATGATATGTTTGTTTTTCTCTCTGTGTGTGTTTTTGCCCCACTGTATGATTGTTGATTTTTGCCAGGTCATATGAAATTTTTTTAGTGGGACTGATGATAATTCATGCAAATATTGTTATATTACACCCTCAACAGGTTTGGTTACTATATACATATTTACATCACCTTGGGTGAAGTTTACTCCTTGCAACAGTATATGTCAACACAATAAGACATCAGATGTTCCCATGTCTATACTCTTCTGTTTCACCTCTCTTTTTTCCGCATTTACATAATATGCTTTCTAAATACCATGTATATAAGTACATCCACATAATATGCTTTATAAATGCCATGTATATAGTACATCCGAAGTATGCATAGCTGTTCCTCCTTATACAATGTTTGTGTTTTATGTGACGTCTCTTCGGAGATGTACACAATTCCCCGCAGTTTATGTTGATTTATTTATGAGACGGACAACTTATCGAGCCCACTGGGCCACGGCCCAGCCCGGAGGACATACCGATATCGATCGAATAATCTTTTTGACAGCTCGAAATATTTCATAACCCAACTCAAGTACAACAACTTCCCCACAACATAAACCCTCCCCATCTCATTATAGACAACGATGTCAGACGCTATTGGACAAAAGATCGAGGATGTCATCACTAAAAAGTAAACATATCAATTCATTGCATCTCTTCTCTTCCTTCTCTATCTCTCTTAGAGATGAACGACACTGACACGTATCGCCCACCTCCTCCCTCACCTCCCCCCCTCACACCTGTGATATGACGATACTTCTATGATTTGGGCGGTTTCTTTTTCAACAAAGTATGGTTGTTGTTTTCTGTAAGTGATAAATGAATGGGATCGAATATGAAGGAGTAACGAGAGGACGAAAATTCACTTAATGATAGATCGATATATATATAAATATTTATATATAAAGAGTAGCTGATCACAAGGGTTTTTTTTCTTTTTCTTTTTGAACAACAGCCAAGAGTTACTGTCCATACTGTACCAAGGCGGTGAAGACGTTAAAGGACATAGGTCGAGAGCCGACAGTTATCCAACTTGACCAGGTAGATGAAGGAGAGGCCCAACACGAATATATCAAGACCAAGACCGGTCAACGTACCGTACCTGCGATCTTCATCAAGACCAAATTTATCGGTGGTAACTCTGAACTTCAAGCGCTTCATGCCGATAAACAGTTGATGACCTTGTTCGACTAAAATCTATCCAGTCAATCAATCCAAGAAACTTTCTTTCTCACTCTTATGATCATCTTTAACTACTCGTGTTAAAAAGTAGTAACCTAGTCTTGGATGTACCTCTACGTCTTTCGACAATCGATGAATTGGATCTATCCATGGGCATAATAGAAGACCTGTTGCATGCGAGTATACAAGGCTCATCACCAATTGACTTTAATAAATGAGGGTTGACTTATTGTCATTTCCAAAAAGAAAACGTGAATTATTGGCAATTACCTTGATAATCAGGAGAGAGAGAGAGAGGTAGAG
The DNA here is from genome assembly GCA_007896445.1 of Puccinia hordei. NCBI lineage: Eukaryota > Fungi > Basidiomycota > Pucciniomycetes > Pucciniales > Pucciniaceae > Puccinia > Puccinia hordei. The sequence continues at coordinate 49,361 of RDRW01000111.1, forward strand.
AGATGAAAGAATAGCAGGAACTAAAAGTTATATTTCTTTTCCCAGGCTTCATAGCTATTTCCGTAGTACATGTTTTAATAGTATTTATGATGAAGGAAATGGAAAAAGCCACTCGTACCTAAAAGGGTAAAGGTAAGAGGCCTTGTTGGAAATGGAGTTGTTCGATTGAAGAGTTAGGAAAGGGGTGATATGAAGAAGTGACAAGTAGATTGGATTGGGAAGTTGGATAGTGATTTAGAAGGAAAAAATAAGATAATGAGGTGATTCGGAAGAAAAGATGTGAGGAAGAAGTTGTGGGGATATTTTTGGAGGACAGAGAGTACAAGGACATTTTAGTTGATGTTTTATTGATGTTGAGGAGTCTAAGGGCAAAAAAAATGAGTATTGGGCTGAGTAAGCTACATTCAGCCCTTTTATATCATGCAGGTAAAGATAAGCATCTGTAGGGAAATAAGCTTACAAGCTAGGGTAGTCTTTGCCACGCCGTGCTTCAAAGAAAAGAGGTGGTATTTGTTGATCATCAGGGTTGTACATTAGCCTTATTGTTGTTACTATTATGATTCATATATACATACTATATATACATACCATATATTAGCATACAATTGTACATAAATTCTTATGCTAGATTTCTCCAGACAATCAGGCAGCCCTTCAAGTTATTTCCAATCCTCCTCAACCACAAGCTAACCAACATATTTTTCTGCAAATATTTAATAAGTTAGAATCATTGATATTGTGGGGATTGTCGATTTCATTGTTATGGTGTCCAGCTCACGTTGGTATTCCAGAAAACGAAAAAGTCGATCAATTAGCTAAAGAAGCCACCAAGGGTAATCAACTTTTTAATCTGAACCAGCAACCTAGATTGTTATCAAATATCCAACAAGTAATTCAATCAAAATTCCCATTCGTTAAAAGAAGACGTCCAATAATTCGAAACCTGTCAATCTTACCAATACACCAATAAATTTTTTTGAAGAACTAATACAGTAATAAGTATAAAACAATGAATATGTTAATAAATAATAAGATAAGTGGAAATATTATTTCATAATCTTAAAGAGCGTGCAAAATAACCTAGGGTACTTCAGCCAAAGTATCCCAGATAACTTAAAACTTCTAGTAGTAAAACAACTTGAAAGAATATTACCACTAAAGCGCTGAAATAATTATTATGCATTAAAATACAGAATAGGAACCATAAATACATATACAAAACCAAGAAATAACAATGTATTTAAATAAAAACATAATAAAATAAATACATATAATAATATAAGTATATAATACTAGTAATATAATACTATAGTATACATTTATTTATTCTATTACATACTAGGTACACTAACTAAGGATGATTCAGAGGGACAAAGACCACGAGGAAGAGGAAGGAAATAACATGAGAAACTTCTGAAAATAATAATTGAACAACTGTTCAAAATAAATATACTACATCCTTAGTGGGAAATTATTGATTGACAGATCTCTGCAGTCATGCATTCCCAAACAGCCTGCATGAAAGGGATCAAACAAGAAGCTCTTGAAGCGCCCACAGAACAAACAAATACATGTATCTCACATTGTACACAATACAAAACAAATTAAACTCTGACAAATGTGATCAACAGGTACATGTGATATTTAATTAATACATTTTGACATGTAATTAAAACCTTTGATCAACACATCTAACAAACCTTGTCAGAGTTTCAGAAGCGCCTCAAGATTCCAGCAAAAGAGCTTAGACAGGCTGTACCCATAGTAGACAGCCTGTACATATGAAAATTTGATTAAACAACTACATATATTTGTATTAAATCTTAACCCCTTCCTTTTAAATGTTCCCATAGCCAAAAATACATCCTGTGTTTCGCCATCAGGGCTCCAGAAAGGCATTTAAGGAGCCCTTGTTCCCCCTGTATTTTGCCTCATCATGCTTTAATATATATACTACCACCTGTACCCACTTACATAGCTTTACAATTGTTATTCTGTCTGGTAAGGTCCTAGTATCTGTTCTTTAGCCCCTTCTTACTCCCCTGAAATTGCCCAGTGTCCACCCAGCTCTTCCAACACCCTTTCCAAGCGCTCCCAACTGCCCAATTTCCCCCTGGAAGAACCTCAAGTCTGTTAAAGGTAATTTATTACTAGTAAGTAGATAAACCTTTCTCTTGAGATTCTCCCCCATCTTTTATCTGGGATTTAAACCACCCCTGTTTACAGGCCCCAGTGTGTTCAGGTACCTAAATCCTCTGCTTGCAAGATACCTTTGAGGGATTAAACAACCCCTGATTTATCAGGCCCCTCATAATTTTAATTATATTAAATTTATTTAATATAATTAATTATCTTTTACCCCTCATACCTCATATCCTTATTGGTATTACCTTTTATAAATCCTCCCAGAGCTTTATATTGCTCTTTATCTTTTATTTTGCACCTTGTGTAGCTAGAAGGATTACTCCTTGGCATCACAGAGGCTGACACTCCTTTAAACGATTTTTTATTCGATATCAATAAAATAAATTTGCCAGATTGTGATTTTTGTCGAGTACCAGAAACGGTTAAACATTTTCTTATAAAATGTACGAAGTATCAAGATCAAAGAAGAAGATTTAGAACAAGATTAATCAAGCAGAAGATTAAAATCAATCCAAATTCAATGAAAGACTTACTTGATAATGCATCGACGTTTGAATTACTCTCAAAATTTATCGTCGAAACAAAACGGTTTAGGAATATCAAAATCTATATTGAAGAAGATTATCAGAAGAATTGATAAATTTTGTGTTAATTTTTAAAAAAAAAATAAAAAATAAAAAAAATACTTACAGATTAAAGTTTATTTTTATTTTTATTTTTAAAAAAAAAAAGAAGAGAAGAAGAAGAAGATGAAACTATAGTCGTTTCAAACTAAAAATGTATGCGGGGGTCAGATTGGGCTGGATTTATTTAGGGATCGGGTTCGGTCGATTTCTGCCCGCTCAAATCACTAGGGTATGTGGCTTGAGGAACCACATAGCATGTACTGTTTGGGGCACAGTCATGTCAGAAGTTGACAGAAACTGGTTTCTGAGTAACTTCAGACCTGATAAAAGAGATGGATTTTTTTCAAGTATATTAATGATTACTTTTTCCGTTTCTCTTCTATAAAAAAAAAAAAAAAAAAAAAAAAAAAAAAAAAAAAAAAACAACTGAGAACTAAAAAACTTTATTATTCAAAGTTAAAAATAATTTCACATTATTCTATCATGTATATTTTATTAAAAACATCATTGCATGTATTTACATAATTAGTATTCACTAGAGTGCGCAATGTCAAACCAATAAGCACTAAAAAAAAAAAAAAAAAAAAAAAAAAAAAAAAAAAAAAAAAAAGCTAGATTTCTCATTTCTCTAAAAGACTCCTCTCTGGGTGTTGGTGGATTTCTTCTTTTCCTCACTCTCTTTATTTCCTTTTCACCAACATCCCAGCAAAGCTTCAACAGGTTATGAGCCCTTTTTCTTGCTAATTATACAACAAAAAAACAATCTTTTCCATCCTCTCCAACATTTTATTTCTAGAGATTCAATCACATCAACACTATGTTGGATAATTGGGAGCCACAACAGCTGGTTTGACCTGCCTTCAATGCAAGGTCAAACTCAAGATCAACATTGCGGACCCGGCACATATGACAACCAATTCTGCCCTCCAACGCCTCTTATCCTTGTTCTGTTCCTGACCCACAGCGCTCATCTGGAGCATGGGAGATTGAAGCACTCTTTGACCGGATCTCTCCAGTATCATCAACCAGTACTACTCACAAGGATGGACATACCAACCACCTTGTTCCAATAACTTCCAAAAAATAGAGAGCAAAGGCCCCTACTATTGTGATAGATCCAAGGACTCCTGAACCTTCATCCAGATCAGCCAAGCCACTTTTGGCCACCTCAAACCCTCATGATGCCACCGGGACACCATCCTCATTTACTACAGAGAAGATGTTGTTCAAATAGCAAACAGTCCGGGAACTGCTGCTTTTCACTAAGATGCATCAGGTGCTTGGACTTGCACCCACCCCCTCTAGTGCTCCTGCTACTGAGCTGAAACCTTGCCAACCCACCATCTATAAACTCACAATTTCATTACAAAAATCAATTGCCATGGTTCCCAAGCTAGATACACATGGGGTAAATTGTCAAACTTGGTTCATTAAGCTATGTCAATCCGAGAAAATGTGGTTAACCATGGTTTGCCTTTGGATGACAGACCTCATCCTGGATGTGATGGATGACTCATTACTGAAAAGGGCCATACTTGCAACAATTGGTGATAATTTGAAGATCAGGATTGCTGATCAACCCTCTGGTCTAGATGCTTTGCAACTTTTAATGGAAACTTTCACTCTTTGCAGTCAAGCTTCTCACATTATGGTGGTCAAGGAAATGCTCAACATGAAACTCAAACATCTAGATTGGATGGCAGATAATTAAATGATCCTAAGTATGCAAATAATTAGGATAAACTAGGAATTGTAGATTGCATGAGAAAAAGAGAAACATGATGCACTGTAAATACTTGGTTATTTATGGTATGTATTATGTACAGAAGATGAAACTAATATCATGTAATAATATGAGAGAGTGTGTGTGTGAGAAAGTGAGAGATTGAAAGAGTCAGACAATGAGAGAGAAAGAGAGATGTCAATGTCAATAATGTTATGTGTGACGTAACTGTAGCTAGAGTAAATCCTTTTAAGTAAGGATCATGTAACTCTGCTACAACAATAATGATCTTTAAGCTCATTTCCATACAATTGAGAGCTCTGCCAAGAAAATTATTCAATCTGGTTTCACCTTGACCAAGGAATCCTTCATTGGCCCAATGGTTCATTTATTGCTCCCCAACCTGGAAAGCTTTGCATTTGTTAACATAGCATGGAAACTAGACCAGAAAATTATGGATTGTGGAGAAGGGGTGTCAAGAATCCCAAGCTAGTTTTTCTAGCCAAAAATTAGCTCACTCTTTTCAGGAAAAACCAGTGAGGTCAATGAGCAGTTGGATTGTGGGAAAAAATCCTCAGCATCAGAGGCGGCCGCTACCTTGAAGCCTGCCAGCGCAAAGTGGTGTGTCTGCTGCAAGATGAGTAATCATAATACAAGTGAATGTACTCAATCAAGCAACCTTCCAAACACCTCAACCAAAAACCCCTTCCGGACCAACTAAAACAATACATAACCCTCTTCTCAAGCACATACTGCACCCCCTTGTACTGGTTTTCCCATGCAAATAGCGCTGAAGCTCAGGAAGACACAACAACTTTGAACATAATAGACATGCAAGTTTTGCATTTGGTATCACTTGATGATCTTAATCCACAGGTGACTCAGGAAGAGATTGATCATCTCATCAAGAAGGGTGGCAGACTGTTTGGTTTAGATTTGTGTGCATCCCATATATTCACCAATGATCTAAATCTCCTCTTTGACTGCATTCCCCTAAAACATCCTATCCTACTTGCTGTGGAACCTAATTCCAAACAATCTTTTGTGACTTTAGTTGGGAAGATGAACCTCTGTATTTCATCAGTATCAATTACTCTTCACAATGTATATTACATCCCTGATGCTACTTGTACCCTTCTCTCAGCGGATTCATTACAACTTAGAGGAGGAAGACTCTCTGTGGATTGCAATGGTAACACATTGGTATCTTTCCCCTATTTCTTCTCAGTTCAATCCTACTTTATTGACTGATTCTGCAAGTTCTGCCACTAGTAAAACTTTCAAATTCTCCTTTCATTCTTGTTCCATCTTCTTGTTGTCATGATTACTCTCCAACCCAAATGTCCCCATGAAATGAAATATAATTTTTTGAAATGTTGATCAAGTCCACAGATGCACTAATTTGGCACCAAAACCTTGATTACATTAGTATCAAAATAATTATTAAAATTTGTGCTGCAGGCACCTTCCCCGGGTTGCCTTTCAAACTAACCAATAAGAACTTTGTTTGTGAGGACTGTCTGATGAGAAAAAGCAACCAATCACAAGGTATTGACTGTCAGAGGATGTGGAACTTTCACCTATGGAAACTATTGTATCCAATGTCTTTGGGCTTTTCAGTGAGGGGTTTAACGGTTTCAAGTACCTTGTTGTTTTTTTGTGACCTGGAAAGTACTTAATCCAAAGATTTCCTCCCAAAAGACAAAATCAACATCTGTTTAAGCTTCAAGTGTTACATTGAGAAGATCAATCAATCAACTGGCAAGAAAATCAAGTGTGTTCAAACCAATGGGGGTGGAGAGTTCACATTGAAAGCCTTCTCAACTTTGATGAAAAACAAAGGCATTGAACATCAACATTTGATGCCTTACAAACCCAAGCTAAATTGAGCTGCAGAATTCCTCCACTTGAATGTTGGTGACATTTCCAAGACTGCACTGATAGTGTTGGGTCTCCCAGTTAAGTTCTGGGGTTTTGCTTACTTGTATGGTTACTTTACTCACAATTGCATGATTAATTCCTTAACCAGCAACAAGACTCCCCTGGAACTGATGTTTGGAACAACAATGGTTTGTCAACTGTTTACAAGCTTTTGGAGAGGTCTCTTTTTTTAAGAAGCCAGACATTTCTGGAAATGGTAAAATTGACCAGCAGGTGTGGTGCTGTAACTTGTAGGTTATGTGCAAGGTGGGAAGGGTTGGATATTTTGGGTACCACATAACAACACTTTTTTTGAATCATCTATTGCCACATTCCCATACTTTTCTATGAGCACTATTACCCCACCTGCACCTTTCTCCACACCCCTCACAACATCACCCTTAGTTAACAAATTTTTAAACAGCACTGCTGCAGCTTACAATTCCATCAACCCTATTTCCATTTCCAGTTGCAGTAACATGCCTGTTGGCTTTTCACCTCAGCCGCAGGCACCAGTTTGATTTTCCCTGGACAACCTGCTGAATTTTGAAGATCTCAATCCAATTATATTCAATGCAGTGTTGGTTCTGGGATCTAATGCTGCTGAGAAGAGAATCATTGATCAGTTGCCTGAAAATATGGGTGTTTTGGAAGTAACCAGGAGTCAACTTCTGCCCAGAACCTATGCTCAAGCAATTGCGCAAAAGGATGGAGATGAATGGGCTGCTGCTGCTAACACAGAGCTATCAAACATCTGGAAAATGTTTGTTTGGCATTTTGAACACACGCAACCGGTCCAGAATCAAACCAACACCAGATGCATTTTTTATATTAAGCAGAACCAGGACGGTTCAATCAAGAAATAAAAAGCCTGTTACATTGTTAGGGCTTTCAGCAAAGTTTTTGGGCAAGATTACCACAACACTTGGGCACCCAAAGCAACATTTGTATCACTACAGATGCTATTCACTGTGGCCGTGTTACATAAATGGCCTGTGGAATCTTTTGACATCACAGTGGCCTACTGTCAGCCTTAGAGACAATAAATATGTTGTAAACCTACAGTTAGGCCAATAATTATTGCCCTAAAGACTTCAAACAAACTAAAATCTCTTAGAAAAAATGGAGATAGAGCCTTGTAGCTTATGTAATAATGGATAACCCATAAGAAACAAAACACATACCTTATAATATGTGAAACTTATAGGATAATTACCTTATCCATGGAAAGATAAGGATTATCATCTAAAGGGAAGAAATAACCCATATAAGATACTGTAACACATATTATAACAGTACAAATGGATGGTTTCTGCTTTGAGACTAGTGGCTATTCCAGATTGAGAATAACAAGCCACTTGTTTCTACACTAAGCCCCAAACACCATGTTCCAGATTAATTACAGGAAACATGGTCTACGTACAGCTGAAGCCCACATGGTAATTTAACAAGGAGGTTGAGAATTATACATGTACTTATACAGGCAATCAAGCACCCAGCCAAGTACTATTTAAAGAAGTACTCTAAGCTGAAGGGAAAAAACAACATACATAAACATACCCATTTACAACCTTTTTGGTTTTTCACCTAGATTTCTAATCCATCACCAAGAATTACATTCTTAGTAATGCCTTAATAAATCCTTGAAGTAACCTTCTAGCTAGTAGCTTGTTTATCCTGAACCGTTTCTTACATTATTATTCCACAAACCATTGCCCTTAAACAAAGGCAGAAAATCTGTCCTCCTTTATTGGTTAAACAAACCCTCTCACCCTTAAATAGCATCTTTGCAGACCTATAATTAGGTTGCAGGTTGTCCTTAGCCAACTTACTCCTTTTGTTCTAAAAGTAGAGTCCAGGGTTACATAATACTCTTAATTATCTGGCTTTATAATGCCATTTGCTTGTGTCCTGCAGTCACATAAGAGACCCAGGCTCACACCTACCTCCATGGCAATATTGATGAGGATGTGTGGGTGAAAGTGCCGGATAAACATCAAGGGAAGTCTCTGAAGTTGGATAAGGGTCTTTATGGGACCAAGCAGGGTGGTTGCTGTTGGCGGAAGCATTTTGTCCACGATTGGTTTTTGTGTGAGTTTCTACAACAATTCTTTTTACCGCATGCAAAGAGGCAATGACACAATCCTTGTGTGTATACCTTGTTTTCCTTTTTACCTCTGTAGCAAGCAGACTAAATTCCAGCCATTCTAGCAATCAATTCACTTTTACCGTTCCTCACATTTTTTCTCTTTCCCTCTTTCTTTTCGTCTCTCTTTCATTGTGACTTGAATATCTTTTCTTTCTTTCTTTTCTCTCTCTTACATCTCACTCATCATGTTTACATTATTATGTCCAAATTTTTGTCCATTAGTTGGAGTCTTTTCAAGAGGGTGTCTATTATGATTCATGTAGTATACATACTATATATACATACATACCATATACCATATATGAGCATACAATTATCCATAAATTGTCATTTCTCTAAATTAAGACTCTTCTCTGGGTGTCAGTGAATATCTTCTTTTTCCTCACTGATCTCTTTATTTCCTTTTCACCGACATATGTACATCCCAGGTAAGCAAGTAAAAATGTATCTATTTATACTTTAGATTCATTATTTTCTTTTTTCTCTTTTTATATTTCTGGATACACTAACAACAAGAAATATAACTGATCTCTTGATTTCCTTTTCGAGAGAGAGAGGGGCACAAAGAGTCTCCAAGACCAATGTACCCACTCTACCAATACTCAGAAGCGGCATGAACCCACCAGACGAGGCTATCAGCTATTGGCAATGTAAGAGAGAGAGAGAGACTATGTATTACGTTTACTTGCGAGACAAGCCGGTCAACTGCAAACAAGACGACATCGAGACATGATTATGAGTAGGACAACACATAAGAGGAGAAATATAGCATGGAAACCATTTGGGAAAATACAAAATTTAACAACACACTCTGTTTTTTTTTTTTTTTTTTTTTTTGTTTGTTCATGAGATAGAATAAATGGATGAGAACAGAAAGAGAAAGAAAATGAATGAACTGATTCTTGCAGAGAGTACATACAACGTGTATTTATTATTTTAGATTCAAGACATTTTTTTAACAAAAAACAAAGATGTGATGCTTTGTCTTTGTTTAGGAGAGAGACTGTCAGAGAGGTAAAGCCAGGCATCATAGTAGTACTCGGAAAAAAAAAAGTAAGGAAGTCTTAGGAGAGTGAGAACGGAGGAATTAAACGTGAAGAGTGGTTTATAGGGGTTTTACTCCATAAGGTTTGTAAGAAGAGCTTGTCGGGTACCACACATTTGCAGATTTACATTTTCTGATTTAGTTTTCATGTACTCCAATCATCTTGAAGATAGGTTGATCGATTCACGAGTGTTGTTGTTGTATATAGTTCTTTCGAAACCAGGCAGGATTGTCTTCATAAAATAATAAGCGGTGAAGAAAAATGATGAAACGAGTTGGGAGAATCGTCCAAGGGAGGTAGAAGGGTTTGTATCTTAACAGCTGACCAAAGCTTCGTCCGCCTTCTTTAGATCGCCCTCGCTCAACATTCTCTCTTTATCAGCAGAAGCTGTTGGTTTACCACTCCCGTTGAGATGATGGCCATTGGCACCTGGTGTGCTTTGACCGGACGCACCGCCGACCGAGCCTGTTCTACGTTTCATCACCAATGGGAATGGATAGCTATCTTCATCGCGGTTGACACTCGATGTCGAATCCCAACGTGCGTTCCCCATGTAGTCTGACGTCCCAAGCCCTTCCAGATCCTGATCATCACAAAAAGGAAAGCGCCATCTGAATTTCTACTAGGTTTTTATTTTTATCGATGGAGAGAAACTCTTACGCATACCTCAGTAAGCGTGCCAATATCACCAGGTGTCATGGCTCCTGACCTATACCTTGGACTGCCAGGGGCACTGAAGGGTGCACCAATCTTAGCCGAGCTTGATTCAAACTCGTTATCTTCAGCAGTGAAGCTGTCTGGGTAGGCTCTCCTGAGCGCCAGCTGTCGAGCCTTGGAATACTCCAATCCTAGCGACTTCCAATCCAAGAGATCCGACAGTCTTTCGGTCCGGTTACGTTGGTTGATTCTTTGCCGACGAGTCTTGGTACAGAACTCTAGCATTTGATCAGTGAGTTGGTTGACCGAGTCCTCGACTGACTTCATTCGTCGATCAACAATGTAAATCCCGTACTCATGAGGATTTTCTATCAATTCGTCCATGAAGCAACCGAAACCTAGATATAAAAAGGAGCCTCAGTTGTTTTGATCTAATCGTAATGTTCACGCAGGAAAAAAAAGGTGCTGACCAGACAAGTTGGTTGTTATACTGGGTACTCCCATGACAGTACATTCCGCTGGTGTATACTATTAAAGGAAAGGGTTAGTTTCAGATATATGATTGATTCAACAACATGCTGAAAGAAAACTCAAGACAGGCAGTAAGGACTGACCCCCCAAGGTTCATAGTATGATGGGAATACCCCCAGGTGACATCCACGAACAAATTCCTCGTAATCCAAGCCGAGGATAGGATTGTTGGAGTTTAAGAACTCGGGATGGAAGATGACTTTGACGCGATCGTTGCTACCATTGAACAGCTGAACGCGGCGGATTTGATTGAGGATAGGGTCTGCAGCATCATCGGCCATGTTATGGGTGACGATCGGTGGAAGAGAATTCCTCTTGAGGGCAAAGACTCGACGCTTCAACAAGATCTTGTCTTCGGAGGAGAGCAGAGTCGATGGGTCAGGCACTTCGGTGCCAATCTCACCAGTGTAGCGAGCCGTCATCTCAAACAACCTGTTTCCGATTCGGTTTTGGATTTCGGTTACCGTATCTCGGAGTTGTTTGGTTACCGCTTGTCCTTTGAGAGCTTCGATCGTATAAGAATGGGTTGCTGCCGGCATGATGATAAACGCCACCACGGTCATTTTGGACTTCATCGTCTTGAGTTTGTGGTTGAGACCTGTGATCAAGTCCAGATGTTACAAAACCACTGAGCTTGGAACGACTTGTGATGAGAGGGAAACGTTACGCACGGGCCAAAGATTCGATAAACATATCCACTCCTTTGTTGCGGTACTCATACCTGCCGGCTGTGAAGAAGTAGAGTGTATTGTCCAAGTCGAAATCATAATGTCCATAGAAGTGACCGCGCACAAAATCATGGATCTTTTGCTTGGAGATAGCATGTATGTTTTGGAATTCGTGCATGGCTGAAAATTTGACTACATTCAATCCATTCGGTAACACTCCGTCTGAAAACATATATACGCACAAGCAGAGTCAATCGTCGGGATTCGAGTGATTAACAATCGGTCCACTGACCAGGTTTCCTTTTGAGTAAATGTTCACTTTCGTATGCGGTGATGTGAGAGACCGTGGTAAAGACATCGGCGCAGTGTGTTGATGCACGCTCGACACAGTATCTGTGATAGATTCCTCTCTTTCCGGCTTCGTGATCGACGTCAAAATACTGAAGGTTATTATAAAAGTCGACTGATCCGGCACAGAGGTAACGACCTAGGAGGGTGGCGTGAGTGGTGAAGATGGTGGTGATATCGATTTGACGCTTGCGGCAGAGAGGGATAGCAAGGCCAGCAAGCCACTCGTGAAAGTGTCCGATGATCGCTTTAGAAGTTTCGCGAGATGCAAACTGAATCGATTGGTAAAACAGGTCAAATCGGAGATGAAAATGATTGGTGAGTGGATGGAAGCCGATATAGAGGAAGGAGATATATGCAAAAAAAAGTGACGTACTTCACCCAAGAACCAGGCCACCAAATATCCAAAGACGATGGTATCGTTGGTTTCACTATCGTTTGGGGGAGCTGGGATTCCGGCCAAGTTCCACAGGTCGGTCTTCCATTCGTCCAAACGAGACATCATGGAGCCGGTGTCGAAGAGTAAGACTTTTGGGCCGCCTTCGATCAACCAACGTCCGTAGAGGTACTTGACTCCTCGATCCTTCATCGACTGGAGCGAGTCTCTCATCTCGGGCGTATCAGGTTCGATAGCCTCGACTTCCATCGGAGCCGACTTGTAAGCCAAGGGGCCCAAGAGACAGTATCGATCACCATACTCATGGCAAGTTACGGGTGCCTTGGTTTTGATGACTGTGTAGATACCTCCGACTATGAAAATGAGAAGAAAGAAAAGAAGGTGATGATCGATGGTCAACAAGGTCTGGTTAACTGTTTTGTTTTTGGTAATAGGGTTTTTGATTGAGGTTAGTCAAAGAAGGTGAGGATGATGATGACCAAACCGGTTGGTCTGATGAAGGCCAAGGGTGTGAAGATGGCTGAGTATATGCAGTTGATCGGTGTTGATGCAAGGGGTCAAGAACCCAAGCCCAGATGAGGGATAGTTTGTAGTGGAGATGGATCTCTGAGGGGCTAACCTTTGTTGGCGACCTAAGGAATCAAAATCGGAGGAAGAGATGGATGGATAAGTTAAAGTGGATGATAAATAATATGTGAGGCACGGTAAGGAGTTGATGATTGTACTGACTTCCCATGCAACCTCGAATAGAAGATGGTTATGGACATCCCTTGCTGGTGGGGACATGATCGGAAGAGATAGAGAGAGAAGATATGAGCTGAGAGTAAGAAGGGTTTGATTAAGAAGAAAGAGGATAGTTTAAATATTTTAGTTTCTCTTCTCTTGGAAGTGGTGACCTAATAATTTCTTTATTTTGTTTGACTCGTGTCCGCTTGAATTGAAGTGATCTACTAAATAATATTAATATTTATTTATGTATTTAAATCAAACATGGTTATGTTATACCAGATGGAGTGACGTCATAAGTATTGGTGGGGTAAATAAATTGAACGCCCACAATCCATTCACTCCCCCCACACACACCTCTCCCCCCGCAAAAAAAAACAAAACCCACCGTAATAAGTATTTTTTCAAAATAAAATGATTTTATTTATTTAAATACATAAAATATTTTTTGTTGTTGTATGTATTTAAATCTGTATCTATTCTTTGGGGGTTCAATATTTGTAGTTTTCTGTTTGTTTACTGATAAAGATATCATAAATAACCAAAACAAAGAAACAAAAAATCGATAAGATAAACCAAGACGAGACAAAAGAGAAAACCAATCACATCTTATTCTGCTATCTTTGTACATAAATAGATGTTTTTGTTTTTTGGAGGAAAGGGGTTGATACATACAAAAACATATATATATATATATATATATGAATATGTATGGATGGATGTATTATGTATATGCAGAGAGAGATATCAAAATGATCTAATATATTTATATATATTTTAAAAAATAAAAATTGGTTTCATAAAAAATATTGGATGTATGTATTCAAGCAAAATGAAAATTGTTTGATAGAATTTATTTTTGAAGAAAAAAATAGAAAGAAAAAAGTTCTTAAGAAGAAGAGAAAAGATGTCAACCTGTAGTAAAGCAAGAACCCATCTAACCACCACCTCCTTCAATATATATATATATAATAAAATAAAAATAAAAAGAGATGAGAGATGACTGATGAGCAGCGGAGTAGTCGAGAGAGCCGGTCCCAAGACCAGCATCATTCGAAAGAGATTGGAGTGAAAGAAGATACAAAGGGAGAGCTTAGTCGAGTTTTCTAGTGGCTGGAGAAAGGCCGCCGAGTGTGGGGGAGGTTCCAGCAAGACTACTAGTGGTAGGAGAGAAGCCTATACGAGAGACTGGACGGCTCGTCGAGGGACTTTGGTGGCCTTGAGGGGTCGGAGGAACCGATCGATTATGGGTCATATGACTCTCCACCAAATCTATCATCATCATCATCATCATTCATCCCCCCCCCCCAAAAAAAAAAAAAAAATCATAATAATCAGTTAAAGCATATCCTCGTAATAGATATAGTAAAAACAAATAAAGAGGGATATACGAACGGCCTGCTGCAAGTGCACTCATCAAACTTAACTCTCCCGCCATGACTGCTGCACATATGATTCGCGCTAGTTGACGTGCATTATCTCCCGGTGATTCGTGGTTTGGGCCCCGGATGCCTAGCATCTCTAGCATCGCTGCTTGAGGTCCTAAAATGGTTCCCCCACCTATCGTGCCTACTTCGATCGATGGCATCGTACATGTTATCAATAAATCTTGTGAATCATTCACACTATCCAAAAAAAAAAAAACTCCCTCTATCATTAGTACACTCTCCCTTTGCTTGTCTTCTAGATACTTATCATACGATTGACTCACGCTTCCATTAGTGTCATACAATTCGAACTTTCCACGTTCTGGGCAGGATCTTGTCCCGTAGCCAAATATATAGCCTGATCTCATCCAACCCCGCGTATACAAAACAGAACAAAAAACATAAACCCCATCAATACAAAAAAAGAAGAGAGGGCTAATAGAGAAGAGAGTACGAACGGTTAAGATGTTACTAGCATGGGCGTTATTACCACCAATAGATCCTGCCAAGCAACTCCCGACCAGATTCTTAGAAATATTTAATTTGACGATGTCATGAACGGTAGTTTTAAGGATTTTCTGAATGATCTGACCGGATACGACGGCTTCAGCTACGACAGATTTTCCTCTTCCTTCAATCCAATTGATAGCCGAAGGTTTCTTATCGATACAATAATTACCAGAGAGCGAGATGACTTTCATCTGAGGGAAATAGGGGGGAGATTTCATAAGTCTGAGAGCAGCTTCGGTGCCTTTAGAGATCATATTCATCCCCATAGCGTCTCCAGTTCGGGTACCAAATCTAACGTATAAAGTTCGTCCGGCAAGCGCGGTTTTGAGCGAGATTAAACGGGCGAAACGGGAGGTAGAATCGAACGCATTTTTGAGTGCCAAACGTCCATCTTCTGATTCTACCCAAGCTTTAGCTTGAGCAGCCACCACCAACGTCGGAAATTCCAACGCCGGTCCACGAGTCATCGCGTCTGCCGTGACCACCGTCGTCACCCCTCCTCCCGCATTTAACGCCTTACATCCTCGTGATGTCGAGGCTACTAATGCTCCCTCCGTCGTCGCCATCGGTAACGGAAACGCCGTCCCATCTATCCGCAATGGGCCGGCTATCCCAACCGGTATAGGCATGTATCCCACCACATTCTCACAACATTGACCCATCACCAAGGAGTAATCGTAATGCAGATATGGTAGCTTGCTCATCTCTAAAGTCTTCGTCAACGACGCTCGTGCTATCAAGTGTGTGACATTCCCATTAGTAAAAGTATAAAATAAAATAAATAGAGACAGAACCAAAATAAATAAACTCAACAGATCAACGCTCGTCGGATTCGTACTGCTCGGGGAAAATCTTTGAGTAATTTCTCCAAGGCGTAAGCAGCGATTTTACCCTGTTGAACGAGGATAACAATTTCTTGATCGGTGAGTTGAGAAGGACCGCGAGAAGGAAGATCGTTAAAGATCTTCAAAGTCTCTTCAAGAGATCGGACGGGGAGAGGGATCGAGATCTTGTGATCGGCTCGGTCGGAGAGGGGGGGACTATCACAGAGGTTAGACTCGGTATTGGTGGCAGTGGTCGAGCCGCTGATAGGTTCGCTCTGAGATCCGTCGGTAAACGAGCTCTCTGTCTCGTCAGTCTTGGTTCGCCCGAGCTCATCGATCAGTCTCAACGAGATCAGCGGCTTATCGTACGCCGCTCCAAAGCCTTTAAGTGTCGGTGTGATCGAGCTTTGAGGACAGTTGGACTTGAGATGGTCGGCCTTGTTCTTCTGTTGGTGACTACCGCGAATGCTGAGCGGTTCGTCTTCTAAAGGTGTTAGTTCTACCTTGGGAAGACAAACCTCGTTGATCAGCTCCGTACGCTCTGGGATAATTAACCTCTGTTTCCGGTCGGTGGATACCAGTGCACTACTCCATCTACGTTGGTGACGAGTTGTATTCTTGCAAAGCTTCTGTTGAGAGTCATCGACCTGCTCGGATCCAAGCGATGCCGCGGGAGTCGAAGCGAGTAGGATTCGAGCAGCCCTTTCGGCGGGGCTGAGCTCACCGGCCTCACTGACACCCTCGCTAGACTCCTCCCCATCACTGGTTGTAGAATTCAATCGAGCCTTTTCGACGGAGAGATGGTGGTTAAACCTACGGGTCTGGTCGACGGTGCTGATGGCAATACCCTTGAGGAGGTAGGCGTTGAGAAGGACGCTGAGGGCGAGGACGATGACGATCCACTTGGACATGACCGGGTCGCCGACAAACTCGGTCCAGGAGGACATGAGCTCGTCGAGGAAGACTAATGAGGACTTGCCGGCTTGTGATGATCCTTGTCTGAACCTAGAGTTTCGGGCCACTCGCATCTCGACAGGCTGGCTGAGCTGAGCAATCCAAGGAGGAGTCTTGGTGTCGCTTTTGTTTTGGGAGATCGCCTTGGAGAGTTTGTCGAGTGCTTGTACATAGATCGGCGCGCTGGGATCGATCTTGATCTGATCGGTGACCAGGCTGGACAAATCAGACTGTAGATCTTCCACAGAGTTGAAAGATTTGGTTCCCTGGGATAGATTACCGGGATTGTTAAGTGAGAAGGTAGGTGGATGAGAAGAATGACGGGTGATGGCAGTTCTTAGGGTGAGGGTGGTACAGAGGTTGAGGGTGTGAAGGCCAACGAACATGCTGAGGAGGGCAAGTTTGACTCGGCTGCTTCCGATGATGATCTTGTCGGCTGACTGTTGTTGGTGTTTTGTTTGAGGGGTGGTGGGATCACTCATGAAGGTCTTGATCAACTTGGTTCTGATTGATTCTTGTTGATCCATCTGTTGTTTGACGACCTCGACCGATGGCTCGACGCCATCGTCCAAGAGTTTGGAGAGTTCGGTTGTTGAGTCGTTCTTGGCAAGTCCACGTACTACCTGGATCCGATGGATCTATAGAGAGAGAGAGAGAGGTTAGCTCGGAGCTGGATGAGGGAGAGTGATGAATTTAGTTACCTCGACAAAGACGGTCAGGATGGATATATAAAAACCAAAGGAGAGTAGACAGTCATAGAGTAGACTGAGTCCGGCGAGTTGACAGAACTCGGTGAGACCGTTGATACCGCTGATAGCACCGAGGGCGAGGACGGTGATTTCGATCGCATAATCTCTGACGATTCGAACGCCCACTCTGGAGACACTCTCGACCACGATATCTCTTGCTGGTGGTACGGGTTCAGATTTTCTGAGACGACAAGCTGGAGGGTTGGATTGACTGAGGATGGCATGTGCTAATACGTAAGGTTTATCGAAACCGACGGTGATCACTAGGAATGGTAAGGCTTCTGAGAGTAGGATCGGATTGATTCGGATACCGAGGATGTGAGCAGTGAAGAGGGCGAGGATGAAGGCAAAGGTGGCAGAGAGGACGGTGAGAGCACCTAACCAGAAGGATGAGCCTAGGTTGATCATATTTCTAAATAGGTTGTAGAAGGTGAGATGCATGAGCATGTAGGCGATGAGCATGATGAAGATATCGGCAGAATCGGCTCTCGAGATCAGTTGCCAGAATCGGATGAGGAAGGCGCGAGTAGCATAGGCGATCCATCGAATCGATCTGATCTCACCCAGACGTTCGTGTGCCTCTCTGGCTGCTGCAGTAGGTCCTGGGGATAGTAATCGGATGGTAGGGGGTAGGTTGGATAGGAAGCTATCTAGCCATTGTTGAATATCGGTGGTTGACTGGTTGAGGTTGGTGGTATTGAAGGCTAGGATGATGGGTAGGTTGGGTTGGTGTGGATTGATATTGGATGAGTTTGGATCGATTTGAAGGAAACATGATTGGATGTTTGAGGGTAGTGATTGATGATGGTTAAGTTGGAAGCATAGGTTTGAATAATCGAGATGATTACCGTTGGTCTTGGTAGTTGAGATTAAGTTGATGAGATGGTTTCCAGCCTGATTCAAGATCTCTGAGGATAGGGAAGGTGGATAGGATAGACTGGATGGTGCGAAGGCCAGGTTGAGGGTGATGAGTTTGATAGATTGATGTTGATGATTGTTATTGATGTTAGTTGGTTGCCAGTGTTGTGATTGGTGATGGATTAAGTTGATGATTGGATTATTATAATAGATCGAAGATGATGAAGATGATGATGATGATGAGCTGGTTTGATGAGAGATATCTAAGAATTCGGAATGTTTGATAGCTTGTAGTAGTTGAAAGTAAGCGAGGGTGATGATAATCTGAGAAGGAGGGTAGTTAGTTAGTCTTAGTTATTGATTCTTATTAATGTTTGAATTAAAGATTGCTGACTAGAGTGGTAACAATCGTTTCGATTGGATTAGCTGAACAGAATGAAGAGTAGTTGGTTAGTAGTCTTAGACTAGTTCGACTTGCCATCCTCTGTAAGAATCGATTGTTCATCTTTGAAGCGTGGAGGGAAGGGGTTGTTGTTTGAGAGCTGAAGAGGTTGAGAGAAGAGAAGAAGATAAGAAGATAAGAAGAGAAGAGAGAGAAGGTGAAAGGTTGAGAGAAAGAGCTTGGTTTTGTTGGTTCGATCGAAAATGGTAAACAAGCAAACCTCTCCCCCAACCGAACTCAGCCGATAACCTACCCAAGCAGCGCCGGTAACCCCACTCAGTCACACTGGCGGATTAAAACATTCACCCGAACGGGGGTTATTAAGATTATGACCAAAGTTTATATATTTATGTACATAACATACACACAGATTTATTTACGTCATTAATTTGTTATTTATGTTTATAAAACAACAAGATTGATACAAGAGCTTAAATTAATAGCTCTCTCTTAAAAATTCAGAAAGGAACAT
Organism: Puccinia hordei; assembly: GCA_007896445.1. Classification (NCBI taxonomy): domain Eukaryota; kingdom Fungi; phylum Basidiomycota; class Pucciniomycetes; order Pucciniales; family Pucciniaceae; genus Puccinia; species Puccinia hordei. Next base: position 68,533 of record RDRW01000111.1, read on the forward strand.
CCCCCAGAAAATTAAGAGGATTCAACACTTGCAGTTTCTCATCAAGGATCTGATCTACTATCCTAAACCCAGTTGACAAAGATTTGGTCTCAATAATTTATCAGACCTTATTTCACACAAATCTGGATAGATGGGTGTTCATGACATGTTTTTTATTCATCTGATCTCAAACCCATGTTGATCAAATGTATGTAGTCTACTCAAGAATTTCAATCTAAAAAGAATACTATGGAGGACCAAGTTGAAAATCTCCAAAAGAGGTTGAAGAACAGAGATACATAATATAATACACCAGGGGGAAAAAAAATGAAACTTTGGTTTTAAACCCAGCATATACTTCAAGTGATCTACTCCATCCAAAAACAACTCTGGGGGCTCACAGATCTGCAGTAGAGTACACAATGTGGTACAGCCAACTTATCCTGACATTCTTCCTTGACATAGCTTATAAGCATTGGCTCCTGGAACAAAGCTGAGAATTTGATGGGCCAAGACTGATCAGTTGAGCTCCTCTGGGCATATTTCAAAGCAGGTGAGTTTACTGTTTTTTGTTTTTCTCTTTCTATGCTTGGGCAAATTTATAAACTGACTATGTTCCATATCTGCATTCCAAAAGCAGATTATCTAGAAGAAGTTTTAAACTCAGACCACTTGTCAAATGGATATTCTATCCATTCAATTATTGGACTTAACCAGTGATTTAATGGATAAATAGTTTCAGCATCTTCCCTTCCAATTATCAAATCACAATAATACTAATTTCAAGACTTATTCTCCAGGAGAGTGGAAAGTATTTTAAACTGTGGAATGGTCATCAGTCAGATTCTGTAGCTAACAAATCCCAGACTTCTCTCCATTCTGAAATCCCAGTTATGTACAACATAGTAAATGGGTGATTTTTCATGCAGACACCTCCCATAAAAGTCCAGTCTTTGCCCATCTCCACCCTCAAATTCAGGAAAATTGCAGGGTGGACCTTGTGGAAAACAATCACTTGTAAAATTGCTGGCCTATTTCACAGGTGGACTCCCTAGGATACAACTGGGGCATTGGAGGGAGAATACCTCTGATGGAAAGGTTTTAATGTATATCAAAGTGATTTTCTCACCTCAATGGACAGGATGACCCTGCTATCAAGAGGAGTATATGCTTCCTTTAATGGGCATTGATAAATGCACGCCCACGCCCAATGCACGCCAATAAAACAAAAGGCGTGCTTCCCGCACGCCTTTTTTTTATCGGCGTGCGGGCTGCACGCGCATCGGCGTGCGACACTTCTCAGAACAGGGTGTGCAGTTTGCACGCCCCGTTCAGAAAAGGGTGTGCGGTTCGCACGCCCTTCCTATGTATATAGGCAGGGGCGTGCCCCTGCCTATATACATGCTGAAGTGATGCGTACACATGAATGTACGCATGACATAAGCTCCGGTCGAGGAATACAGCCTCCTCGACCGGGAGGGATTCCCTCCTGGTTGAGGAGGTTGTACAACCTCCTTGACCCGACCGGAGGGATTCCCTCCAGTCGAGGAGGTTGTACACCCTCCTCGGCCGGAGGGATCCCCCCGGTCGAGGAGGTTGTACAACCTCCTTGACCGGGAGGGAATCCCTCCCGGTCGAGGAGGGTGTACAACCTCCTTGACCGGGGGGGATCCCTCCCGGTTGAGGGGCTTGCAGTCCTCCCCGGAAGGCATGCGGCTGCACACCTATCCTTGGGGATGTCGCACGCCTGTAGATGGGCGTGCGAGCTGCACGCCCATCTACAGGCGTGCCCACGCCCAAGGATGGGCGTGCAGCCCGCACGCTGATAAAAAAAAAGGCGTGCGGGCTGAACGCCTTTTTTTTTAAGGGCGTGGTGCGCCAATGGGCATGCATTTATCAATGCCCTCCTTTAATGTCTAAGTTGTACTAGGCATCAAAAAGGGACTCCTTTTGATGGCTAGTAAAGCCCAGCCATCAAAGGCAGTGTGAGCTCCTCTCAATGGCACAACCTTGTCATGGGAGGGAATATCCCCTTGATGGCCGGTTTGCACTAGTCATAAAAGGGAGTGCACACTGTGTTTGATGGATGTTACAACTTGACCATCAGAGGGCTTCAATGAAAGAGTTTTACCAGCCATCAAACAGAGTTTTTTCCCCTCATGTCTGCATGACACTGGTCATTGAGGAGAGTATGTAATTTACTCAGCCCAGAAATCTCAAATGGAGTACACAATCCCTTGGATTGTTGGCGCAAATTGGCCATTGCAGGTAGATTTTCTTTGACAGCCAAGTTGTACCAGCCATCAAGAGGAGTTCACACTCCATTTGATGGCTAGGTTTTACCGGCCATTGAAGGGAGTACACATTCATTTCAATTCCTTGTAGAACTTGGCCATCAAATGAAGTGTGTACTCCTCTTTATGGCTGGGTTTTACTGGCCACTGAGGGTACACACTCCCTTCAATGGCCAGTACAGCCCAGATTTCATAGGGATTCTCCCTCCAATAGCCATAGATCCTTGTTGCCCAACCGCATGTTCCACCCGCTGAAGGTGGAGACAGCTGCATTTCCTGTCATATTTCCACCACAACATTTGCCCAAACCTTGTGGTGGAAAAGTGCACGGGTTTTAGAGATGGCCCCGGCAAGCCCATTGCAGGTACCCGCTATCCACTGGCAGGTAATCGCCAGGGCCAGTGACAAGCAGCTGTTATCTTTCCACCAAAAATTTTGGCCACAAATTTGCAGTGGAAAAGTGCACAGGTTGCAGAGATGGCCCCAGAGAGCCCGTTGCAGGTCCAAATATTTTCTGGTCCCAAGGCCAGCTGCAAGAAGATTTAATCTGTCCACCACAAAATTCACCCAAACATGGTGGTGGCCAAGTGCACAGGTTGTAGAGATGGCCATGGAAAGCCCTCTATGGGTACCCACTATCCACTGGTGACCTGCCTGCCAACAGGTGTGGGTGTGGATTTCTGGGATTTGGGACAAACCCAGCAGGTAACCAGTAATTTACAGCCACACCCACCCACAAATTTATTTCTTGGTGGCCTGCAGATGTTCAAAACAGGACTTCCAGCACAGCCCCCCTCCTTTCACTAATTTTTCCCTTCACTGCTCCCAATTTTGAATCCTCCAATTCCCCCCATTCTGTATAATCACACCAACAAAAATTACCCACCCACATAAAAGGCTCAACATTTGTCCAGCACCCAAAGATAACCTCCATTGAAAATTGGAAAATAGAGGTATGGCCTTGTTGTTCTATTTAGAGGAAAACAAGAATCAACTCTGGCTCTCCATGAATAAATGGAAAATAATAAGGCCAAGGCTAAGAGTATGGTGAAGGAAAGTGGTGCAAAAGAAGGAAAAGTGGTGACAGGGGAGTGATCTCCTGCCACTCTGCCATCACCAAGTCAATTATATGATGAAATAACAACATAATCTTGCTTTCTCAGTGTGTTCTCAGTGATGGGTACCCGTGGGTCCATGCAGGTAGCCAATTTATTGATCAGAACTCCTATGTCACATATAATTAGGATGGACTAAGGGTAAAAATCACATCAGTAGGAATCAATTGTGAGTACAAACTGGCAGACAAATCAGTTCATCATAGGAGCTGAAACAGTTCATAATGAGTTGAGCATGGAATAGACATGATTCACAGCTAACCTAAACCCCACATTGGACTGACATCAGACAGCTTGACAGATAAAATTATGATCTGGCACTCTCTAGAGATTGCCACAGATTCCCCCCTGGTTTTAGGTAAATCATTCTTACCAGAAGAGGTTTACTGATATTATATATACTTTCCTGGTTAAAAAACTGCAGGGGATTGGAGAAAAAACTCCCAAAACTCCTGCAAGTATAGTGAACCACCTGAGGACTTCTTTTCAGGTTCTTCAGAAAATCCAACTGGTACAACTCCCTGATGGGAGTTGTTTCTCCAAAACAAACTTTGAAAAGGTTTTGTTTGTCTATATGTTTTTTTTCAAGCTCCCCCCCCCAGGTGATGACATTACCAAATCCCAACTGGGCTTTGGTTATGTCATCCCACCACAAAATCTGGGAAAATCCTAGCTATTGAGGTTGTATACATTCTCATGACCACCCAGCCATGAGGCTATACACAACCTTGACAGTGGCCAGGCCACTGTTGAGGTTTTATTTGACCTCATGGCCAGGTTTCCCCTAGCCATGAGGTTGATAAAAAATCATGGCTGGGAGAAAACCAGCTATGAGGCTGTATACAACCTTTATGGTGGCCAGATCCACTGTCAAGGTTTAATTTGGCCTTGAAAGCCAGGAAATTCCCGGCTGTGAGGTTGAATAAAGCCTCATGGCCGGGTTTCTCCTGGCCATGAGGTCAAATACAGCCTCAATGGCCAGGATTTTCCCAGCTTTCAAGGTGGTATGACATCACAAAATACCAGTTGGGATTTGGTGATGTCATCACCTGGGGGTGCTTGAAAAAAAGTCAATATATCATATAGATAAAAAACACCTTTGCAATGGTTGTTTTGGAGAAAAAAATCCCATAAGGGATTCAGAAAATTTAGACTGTCTGGGGACCCTGAAAAGCGGTCCTCAGGTGGTCAACTAGAAATCCGGCAATTTTGGGAGTTTTTTCTCCAATTCCTGGGAGAGTGGATAGAATCATTGTGACTAATTAGATGCAACTTCTTAATTGAATTTTGCATTACCCCCCTCCTTGTCTTTTATAATTATTATTATTATTAACACAAATAAAACAACCTTTAAATTATACATACCTTTTAATAATAATGGATCTCTAGGCTCTCACCTCAATGAAGAATACAGTGAAATGTGATAATAAATTTTAATTGCAGAATTCAGTGAATCATCAAATGTTTTAACACATCTTGCACCTTTTGGTATTATTTAACCACAACCCTATATTTACACAGAGTTTTTTTTTCTCTCAGCTCTGATGGAATAATTTTTACCTCCCTCCAGTCAAAGAGACTACACATTCTCTTTGAGCCAAGGGATTTCCCTCTGGTTGAAAAGACTATGTAGTCTCTTTTACTGGAAGAAGTCCCTCTGGTTGAAGAGATTAAATAGTCTCTTTGACCAGAGGTACTTCCTCCAGTTGGAAGGAGAGAGGCCAGTCATAAACCAACTTTTTTGATAATAAAAAAGTGTAGGTATGGGGTATACCCATACCTATACACATAAGGAGGGGCATGCAGGTTGCACACCCTTTTCATGTGTATATTTATGGGTATCCCCCATGCATATACACATAAAGAGCATGCAACCTGCATACCCATTTTATGTATATACAAAAAAGGCATGCAGGATGCACACCCTTTTTATCACCAGGGGAGAATTTCCAGCACCTGCCTGCTGGTTTTCATTGAAGATGTCATTACAAGGGTTTTATTTGAAGGGTTTCCAATGTTGGTAGCATCTAATGCATGTTCCTGCCTTGAAAATGAAGCCAAAGTATTCTCAAAGTATGATATGTAAATTTTTGATGAGTTATCTAGGACTCTTGTGAGCTACCCACCTTTTATTACCAGAATAAGTCTTAATTACCCTTAGAACTCTCCATAAATTTAGTCATAAATTCCTCACCCAGTGTTGGATTATCTCTCTTTCTTCACCAAGATGGGAGGCTGATACCAGAGAATACCTTAGCTTACCAAAAATACATTCTTGTTTTTAGATTCAATTCATGATAAAATTGAAACAGTGACTGATAAACAGAAAAAATGTGTAGGTGTATGTACAGTTACAAGCAGTAATCAATCCAATTTATGGGGAAAGGGCCTACATTTCAAAAATAACAATGCATTTTGCAGACATTAGCATAGTTTGATTGAATTGGGCAGGATGTGAACCAGCAAACTTAGCTTGAAGCTGAGACACTATCCTGGAAGTGCTGCCTTTACAAACTAGGCTACCAAGTCCATACCTGATGTTTTGCCCATGAGAACACTGTGGATTACAGCATTTAAACACTATGGGCCAACTTTTTTAGGTAGGAATTTACTGAAAAACAGCAAAAATCTTAAGGTGCTATTGTCTTTCTCACAGAAAATTGATAAGGGGAAAAAAAACAAGGTGACAACAGGGAAACAGTGCTATAGTGGTTCAGTCTAGTCTCTTTAGTCTCAAGTCTTTAGGAAACATCACATACATACCATCATCAGCAGAAACACTTTTTCTTAGCAGTGTCATCAGTCAGAAAACCAGTGTACTCCGGAAATCATGCATATGACTTGCATGTTGGTTGATGTTGAGTATGTAATCTAGCAGTTTCACAACCACCCCACCAGAGGCAGTTATAGTGGTTCAGTCTAGTCTCTTTAGCCATCACATACATACCATCATCAGCAGAAACACTTTTTCTTAGCAGTGTCATCAGTCAGAAAACCAGACTCCGGAAATCATGTATTTTGCTACCAGATGTCAATTGAGGCAGTTAGCCAAGTGCCCAGGAAACTTTAGAGTATGCCATTACGCGGGCTTTCGAGCTGGCCAAGCGGGCTTTAGGATCGGCCCAGCGTGCTTGCCCAAGTTTTAGGCATTTGCCCAGCTCCACTTATTTATTTTTAACCAACAACCACCAAGTCAATAACGATGACGGTCAAGACGATAGAAAATATTTACTCAGTCTATCAGTCTCAACTCAGCAACAACCTAAACAACTACATCCACTCACTAGACAGATACTCACAACCACCACTACCAACAAGAGAAGCTACCGAACCAACCATACTCCAACTAACCGATCAACTACCACGACTATCCCCGCGAGCAAACGAACTCAGGCGGTCCATCATCAAATCAGTCTTCTCATCACTCATTAGCAATCTCAACCATCAGGAAACCTCAAACCAACAAGACTACACGCTCTACCATCTACTCGATCTAGCACTAGCCTTCATCGATCATGGACTTGCCGCACCCGAACTTGCACTGGGCTGTATCGAAGAAATACTCGAGAGTTCAACCGTCCAACAAGCTCAATTCACCTTTGGCTATCTCGAATCAAGAGTTCAGAGATTGACCGTCGTAAGCATTTAGGAGACCAATTCTTATCCATTGAGAGACAGAGAAAAAACTGATCACGAATTCAATCTAGGATATGCTACCCGACAAGGGAAAGGGCTTAATCTTCCTACGGATGCAAAACAACCTACTCAGGAGGCTCTCGAAATCACTTCACACGGTATTTTGTGGAAGGATCCTATGCTTCCTATCCTCAGTCTTCCCGATCGCTGAAAAGAGTGGAGTTAATCTCAGAGGGGCATTCAATTATCAAAACATCACCAAATTTGACCAACTCCACTCTCTACCAGCGACTACCACCCTGCCCATCAACAATATTGATGAAATCATTGAGCGAGATAGTAGTACTCAGGAGACCGACAAAACTACTCAAGATATCAAAGTCACCAATCCAACAACCGAAGAAATCAAACCAAACGATTCAACTCGAGTCAAGGCCTCCAAATCGGGTAAATATTCAGCACATCAATACATTCATATATATATATCCTCCTAGCCATGTTTGACCAGATACCTTCTTTTTGAAAATGAATTAAGCAGCTACCGATAAGCGTGAATTTTACACTCGTTTCTGGTCCCTTCAAGCTCTGCTCTCCAACCCCCCGGAACTATTCAAGTCCTGGAGCCCCGAACCTTCCACGGCACCAACAGGAACAACCATACCGACAACAACAACCAATTCACTCACACCCGATCCTACCTCATCTCAACCCTCGACTCCTAACCTGAAAAAACTCAAGGATGGAATCTCGAAAACCTTGGAAGTCTTTGGAAGGATGACCAAGAAAGAACTCGAACTTGGCGCTACCCATCTCCATAAATCTGAAGATCTCGACGGACTCGAACAGTTCTTCTTTCCCAAGTTCTTGACCAAGAGTAACTTGTTGGATCTCGAGGTTCTTCTTCCTTTCTCTTTTTTGTTTTGTTTTTGAAATTCATATTCAAGTCAGTCACTCATCCTAACCCTAACCTTCTCTCTAGATTGCAGACCCATACTTTCGACGTCAAGTCTTGACCCAGTTCTTAATCATCTTACAATACATACGCGGGTTCTCACCCGAAGAGCGAGCGAAGCGGGCCTCGTTACCAAAGTCGAACCGGATCAGCGAAATTCATTACATCTATCAAGCCAAAGATGTCAGTCTACAATCCTTTTCTGCCATCAACTCTATAGGATCTGAACCATCTTTCCTTTCTAATGGGAGACGAGTAGGAGGCTTGGGTGCTTAAGCTGAGTGGAGAGGTCTGGAAAACGCTTTATGCTACGCCTCCCCATGGAGAAATCTTTGCAATGACCATCCAACAAATCCTGATCCGGGAATCTAGCTGGGTATGACTCCACCATCACTAAAAGTGCTTACATGTCATCACCATTCGCTCATCATCACCCCGTCATTCTAGATCATGTGGAAAGCTGGATCATGTACCAGCTTTGAAAAATCTAGCTTGGATGTCGATCCGTTCCCCGGATATAAACGAATCACAAGCAATCCACTCAAGTTTCCGCATCCAGTTGGCACGCCAGCGCTCAGCAAGCTGTGGGAAAATAAAGTCACATGTAGCTCGATCGAAACCATCGATCCTACCGACGGGTATCCATCTTCTCTCCCTCTTTTATTTCTTAATCCTTCTCGATTTCCTGGAAAATTGATTATATATATATTCATTTTCTCCTCCTAGGGTCCCTGATTTAAAAACCCTTCATCTCAAAATCCAGCATTTGGAGTCTCAGCTGAAACAGCTTCACGATAATTTACCTCCGGATACCGATCCTAAAGCGGAAACAATCAAATCACAAATCCAACTGCTACAAGAAGTTAGTCCTCCCGTTGCTTTCCTAGCCTAGGCCTTTGTTTTGATGATTGTTCCTGGATTTTTTCTTCTCGTAGCAAAAAGTGGGACTATCATGGAGAGCATTACGGATAGCACAGGGTTCACACTTGCAGTTTTTTGGAAAGATCGGGATGCCAGCGGATATCAACAAATTGATGGGAATCATTGAGGAGGCGAAAACCCGAGCGAACGTTCCAATCACTCGGCCGGTTTCGGGGATGACCACGTCACCGTTGACAACGCCGAACCTGCAGTCGTTGAGTGGCGAGGCGCTGACGGTGATGGAGGTAGAGACGATGGGGAAAGTGACTGAGGAGGTGGAGGGGAGTGCGGAACAGCTGCAGAGGGTGGCTTCGAACGACGCTAGTCAGCCGGACGTGGTGATGCTAGATGGGGAGAGCATCATGGAGAGTGTTGGTGGGCCGGGTTTAGCCAGCGAGCTTGACGGGGAGCTGATTAGCGAAAGCCTACCTTCAGCGGCGGCCCCGGTGCCAAGCATCTCTACGGATGAAGTCCAGTCGACCAGCCCGGCCTCCCGCCCCCCCTCGCCCCAGCCGATTCCCTCCTCAGTCGTTCCCACCGTCTCCTCCACTCATCCACCGCCCCTCAACCGCCACCACTCCCATCCGCAACAGCCTCCTTCCTCCTCCCCCTCCCAAATCCGTTCCTCGCCCACCCAACCCTTGCAGATCGGACACGAGTCGCATAGAATGTCGGACGTCGAACAGGTCATTCGGCGCATGGAAGCCGAAGCTAATCGATCCGCCGTCGGCACGCCCACTCCTCCACCCACTTCTTCCGGTCCTTCCGGTCGACATTCCTCTGGTGGCTCAGGCCCTGGTGACTACTCTCGAGGACAACACCAACATGGAGGCTTACTCTATTACCACCATTCGTTGCCCTCTCATCCCCTCCATAACCATAACCATAACCACAACCATGGCCCTCGTCCTCCCCCTAATCGTCCCCCTTCCTCCTCTAACTCCTCCAATCTTAATAACAATAGAGACTTGCCCCTTCTTAAACGTCCCGTCACTGAAGTTATTGACCTTGATGCTCCCGATCTTGGACCCAGTACCGATCCTAAAAAAAGTAAAAATTAATTATTCTCTTTGGAAAGAATTTTGTACTATTGGTTTTCCCTTCTTTGTAGATGACAATTGCGATTGTTAACTACGCTAGCAAAACATGGGCGCAATACTTTGTGCTAGATTTGCATCCCCTTTATAGGGAGGAGCCAATATCCTAAAAACGGTGTGCTACTCTAAGCTTGATTGAGTGGCTTTGATGAGTGTCAGGAAGGCTTTCCCCCACCAAGTCCATTTAGGTATCCACTTAATGGACAGGGCCATCAAGCTAGGAAACATTTTACTTGATTACCAGCGGTTATTTGCAGCTTAGTGTCATGAACTCAGCTTTATTTCCATCCAACAGCTAAGTAGGATTTGACACTTGGACTGACTAAACCAATTTTATTTTTTAGTCAACAGGAGCAAGTCAACCAATCATCCATCATGTTTCAGATTCGATAGGAAGTCTTCTTCTATCTAGTTGTTCATAGTCATGTGTTCCATCCAAGAGTTGACCGATTCCTTAGCTTACTTAACAAAACCACCCTCTGGTGACCAGGTCTTCAGTCTCCCTCTCTCCCTCTGTCTCTTTCTTGGCCAGAAATAATTGAAATAGGTTATTACTCTTAGAATCTTGTAGGTTGCTGGTGAAAACTTAAGCTCGGTCGATTTCCACTCGCAAGTATTTATTTAGTTGTCCAACTCATTCATCCAGAACCCCAAAAGGTTTCTTGATTATCTCCACGGGTAATAAGTCAGTCCAGGAAGCTCGGCAAGCAAGCAATCTTGGTGGCAGCACAAGGAGGGAAAAAAGGATTCCGAGTACGGGAATCGAACCCGTCTCCTCCGCGCCCCTATCGTGAAAGGCGGATATACTAGCCGATATACTAACTCGGAGTGCATATTGTGAGGGCCGAATCATTGGTATAAGTAGGCAAAAGAGATTTATTTTTTCATGTCTCTTACCCAAATGGTCTATCTTCCATGATTTATAGGGGTGTTAAGTGTTAGTAGCTATGAGAACACGAAATTAGCGTAGGGTTTGAGGTGATAATGAGAGAGACAGTCGTTATTTGTTGGAAGAGGTAAATCCGGTGAAAGTTTTTTTTAGATATTCAACTGGAGAGGGTGAAGGGCCGAAGAAAATTTGCATCTGGTGTATATCTAGACAAGGACTGACGTTGGACATCTAAAGAATCTAAAATATCTACATTCATCTACCCTTTCTTGTGGGGAAGAAGCATGGCGATATATCCGAGAGCTTCCTTTTGGGATTTTCCAAGTCGATTCGAGGAATCTTCCAAGTTCTACGCCCAAAGTATATAGTGGTCTCATAAGCTCTGTTGGAGGATTGGATCTACTCTTTCGTGTCGCTTGATCGGGTCTGGTGTGAGCTTCATCCCGGCCAGGGTGATTAGCTCGGTTGATGAATATATTTACTCCACGCCGATGCGAGTGCATACGTTATTCCCCCGCCCCTGCTAAGTGATCGGATCCTATCTGCTGACCATCTGAGCGTGTGGGGTAGTTAAAGGGCATATTTACATAAACATAACCGTTATGTGTAAATAATACACCAGCTCACGTTATAAAGAATGGTTCGGTTTATTTACATATGGCGACATCGGTTAAGGGATAATGCTGAGTGTACATACATACAACATAACTGTCAGGAACATCGTGGCGTGGCGATGGAGTGGTGCTGTTATATTAATTTACGTAGCTATATTCGGCCGACAGTGGCCTGCCATAATCGAGAGTGATATGGTATTATGTAACCTCGGATTCTTTTTTTTACTTAACTGCCCAGCCAAAGAACAACTCACTCCCGCCGACCCAAGTCAACTTTAGCATACCACCACACACTTTGCCCGTCTCTACGATGAAAAACAATTCACCCTCAACTAACCCCAGCGGTGTCTCGACCCCCAATCAACCATCCTCAAGGGCTAAAACTCGCTCACCAAGTGGTTCGAGGATCAAAGAATCCTTTAACGGTCTCGTCCATCGAGTCAAAGAGGCCATGAGTCCACCCCCATCAGACACTTGCTTGAGTCGGTCACTCAGCAACTCCCATCCATTCGATGCAACCCAAACTGATCGATTAATCTGCTGCTTCGATTCATCAGATAACACCCATCGAGGTAGATCACCTGATAGAAAGGACCGTCAGACTGCCTCAACTGGACGTGGAGGAGTAGGTAATATGGTCTCCTCTAAAAGTAGAGAGGGTGCCAAAATCTCTGACCAACAAGAACACGAGCTTGGCGAACGATTCTTGAAAAAACACTCTGAATTACCCCGCTCTCATGGTCGAGGAGGAGCGGGAAACATTCGAAGTCCAAGTCGGTCAGTACTCACTCCCTCGATTAAGTAAAATCTCTATCTTGATGCTCATCATCTATAACGTCTCTTCAAAATTCCTGGATTCTAGTGATATCAAAAAGAGGGCCGAAGAAGAGAGTCGAATCAAGAAATTAGAACAAGAAGAGAAAGCAATCGAAGCCTCGTACGACGATCGCCATAAACTTGATACCGTCCATATAGGCCGAGGTGGGGCTGGTAATGTAAGCGTGCTACTATCCTTTGATCAAGACCCATCCATATACATCTTTCTAAACCAATACCTTCCTTTTGTCAGATGATTCATTAAACGATCCGCAGTTGAACTCACACTCGATCTTAAACACCGTACAATTCAAGCCAAGACCCATTCCATTAACTTTTCCACAAAACAAAAAACAAAAAACCCATTCTTCTTCAGTCTAAAAGAAAAAGAAGACGTGATTCGAAGACTTCTTGAATCGACCATTATTTCTTTCGAGTGCCCATTTACGATACACGCACAAGTCAATAGACTATCTTTGGAAAACAAAAACAAAAAACCATTCCGATCTAGACACGCAGTCAGTCTTCATTAACACAACACACAACATACAACTGAAACAAACGATCATCACTCACTAACGAAAACCACTGGAATTCGCACCCCATCAATGCCCCCTCCCCCGTTTAATCGAGCTCATTGAATGATCAAGGAGATGGCATAACTTAAAGATCGCTTCATCCTCTTGATTTTCTATGCCCTCTCCTCTCTTCTAACTTTTTTGACTCACCACGTCCTTGGAGACCATTTTCTGTGCCAACCTCCCCCATTCCTACTATTTATTATCTGTATTATTTAAGTTATTGTATCTTTCTTTCTTTCTTTCTCTCTCAGCTTTCTTCTTCATAATAATATTATCGTTGATCTCATCTCATTTTTTTGTTCTACCTTTTATTGTGCAACTTTCTCGATTAAGCTCGAACAAAATCACTCTTACCATTCTCCTCAAGTCTTGCTTTAAAGAGATGTATGATCCAGTATACATACATGTACGTATAATGATTTATTTATTTTTTTAAAAAAAAAGTATCAAAAAAACCTCAGTAAGCTTCTTTCAACCTCATTTGTCGATTTTACCCCGCAAGATTGATGTTTGCTTGGAAAGTGGTAACAGCTTAGGCCCCGTTTGGGAGCAGTGATGTGATGTAATAATCACCCCTTTTGTATAACCGGGCCTCACCGAGGCCCATATTGTATCCCACACATGTTTGGCAGTTTTCAAAAGTTGTGATGTATATCACAACTTTTGACATCACTGCTTATAGCCCCCGCCAAATCCCAAATAGTACCCCTGGGTACTATTTGGAGTCATATCGGCATACTCGTTGGTCTCCGCACATTACAACTTGAACACAATGCAACCATTCAACTCTTGGCAGGACAACAACACTCCTCAAAACCATCGACTCAATTCAACTCAGCAGACTCAGTCCGACAGAACTCCTTTCAAATTCTCATTTCATAATAATCGATCGACTAGTTTGGATTTTGAGGATTCTGTTTCGGAATCGGAATGAGAATCAATGTGGTTGTTTTCATTTTCAAGTGGATGTGTTCAAATTGATGGCATTTTTATCATGATGAGCCAAACGCTTGGTTGGAGTTATGTGCAGTGTATATCACTCGAGCTTGGGTAGCCAAACACTCAAGTGATGTTGAGCATTGGTGAATTTACAAGTGATGTGTATCACCGTACGTAAACGTGCGACATCACATCACATCACTGCTCCCAAACGGGGCCTTAGTTTGCTCAAATACATCTTGGTTTTCCACATGTCACAGAATAACTGAAGTGGGTACTGGGTAACTGAGAAAGGATCTTGGGCCCGGGGGCCTTCGCATATACAATGTAAGGGAATTCTTGGAGGCACTCTCATCTTATGGGTTGATAACATTTTCCTCTAGGTTGCCATTGTAAATTGTCTTAGTGGCAATGTTCTTTTTTTTTTTACAAAATATTCCTTTCCAATGACTACACGGCAGTTGCGGGCCACCAGCAAAACAGCTGGAAGTTTGCTGGTCAATTTGCCCCCCCCCCCCAGTAACTTACATGGCCACCATGATAGCGGATTTCTCCCTTAGGCCTTCCAAGTGGTTGTCAATGAGATCCCATTGTGAAAAAGTGTCATCTGGGGCCCGGTAGACAAAGTGATGAATGGTGAGGAGGCAAAGCAAGGCTATTCATACCCTTACCCCTGTTGAGAGATCATCATGTATCTTGTTGATTAATTGAATAGCACGATGAGGCTGAAATGCTCAGTCCAATAACACAATCAAGTCACATAGTCTGGAAACTGTACCTAGCTTGCATGAGCAAGCTTCCTGGCAGATGTTGGTAATAGACCTATGGCTGAATTACTGTTTAAACTAAGACCAGAAACTGAGAACAAGACAAAATGTAAGAAATATGAGACTGTCATGAGCTGTATTGCGGGCCTGCCCGCACCAAAGCCCGCACCACATGTAGATAGTCTATCACATACATGTCACAGACAGACCACTATATAGTCTGTCAGGACGAGGATCCACATCTCTTCCTCATCCTGCAATCTACATTATAGGATCCCAAAACCCCAGAAACCCCAGAACCCCAGAGCCTTCCTCTCCACAGATCAGACCATAACATATTGCAGGATCTAACACTACGGAGACAAAGGCAAGAAACCAACACCCAGACACCTGAACAAAACCAGACAGACAACCCAAACGATCCCAACTCCATCCGCACCCAAAAGATGGACGAAGTAGAGCAACTCCGACGACAGCTTGAGGAGATGACTCAAGCAAGGGAGAACGAACAATCCCGCCAAAGAGCGGCCGAAGCACAACGGGACCAACCGGTTCCACCCCAACCCGTGGACCAAAGATTGCATGTCCCAACAAGTTCAATGGTGAACGCGGGACAAAGGCAGAAACGTTCGCCCGCCAAGTGGCGATTTATACATCGGTCAACAGCGCCATGTTCCCTGACGACAGGACAAAGCTGTTATTCGCCGCGTCCTACCTTACCGGACCCGCCGCCGTGTGGTCCGCCCCGTACATTGACCTAGTCACGGAAGGGGCGGACTTCTCGTACGACAGGTGGACGAAGGATTTTGGAACGATGTATTTCGACTCCGAGAAGAAAGGAAAGGCGGAACGGGCGTTACGAGCGCTACGACAGACAAGGACAGTGGCCGACTACACCCACACATTCCTCACCCACGCTACTGCCACCGGATGGGAAGTCCCAACCCTCATCAGCCAATGCCGGCAGGGCTTAAAACGGGACATTCGGACGGCACTAGTACTGGCCCGCACCACTTTCACCACTGTCAGCCCTAGAGATACTCCAGAGTATCCTAAGAACTGACTTTACTGTAAAATATAATAAAATATTGTACTAATAATAATATATCCTAGAATATTATTACAGAAATCAACTTTTCATGCAAAATTAGGTGGGGTATCTCACTCAAACCACCACCAAATTCCTACTCCTTCTATTACTTTACCATATCTCAAAAGGTACTTGGTAAGAGATGAAATAACCGTAAAATAGAGATTAAATTTATTGTCATAAAAGCTGAGAGACAATGAAACTTATTTGCATAATTATAAGAATATAAGGTTATGTAAATAAGAAAGAAATTACATAAGTGCGTGGTAATTTCTCAGTATTATTCTATTATAAGAATTGTCCCATGATGTGATTGGTTATACATACATGTCATGAGGTCATGGGGAAATAGAAAATACTGTACTCAATATAAAACAATTCCCATTACATCATAGTACATTTGAATTGTAATACATTAGAGTAGAATTTAAAACAATATTCTAGAACCTCCTACAAAGAATCTCTAGAATATAAAAGGAGGCCTTTTCTGGCCTAGGATTGGATCCTCAGCATATTCACCCAGTACCACATTTGTAAGTACACTGAATATTCTCCTCCTACTATTAGAGTAGTTTATTCCCTTTATCCAACCAAACCTTTATTACTGGAATTAGTCTCAAGTTACCTTAGAATTCCCCATCCTTGGCCTTGATCTTTTTCCTTATAAAGCAGTTGCTGCAAGACTACCACCTCTGACAGTAGCCAATCAGCTTAAGTGCTTGCCAGCTGCTTATTAGCAATTTACATTGCTATTACTTACCCAAAAAGACAAAAATAATAGTCAAACCTATACGGTTAACTATTGGTCTTCTCCAATTGACTGATTTGTATACCAAGTCTAACAATTATAAGGAGTTTTAGGTTATACTCTGTGCTTAGTTTGGACACCATAGAGAGAATAATATACATAATTATTCATATAACCTTTCAGCACAGTGATAGTACCTGGCTCATTTATAGAAAATAAGCCAGTGTTTCATACACATAGCTGACAAGTGGGGGCCTCATCCAACTTCCCTTGACAAAACAGTACGTGAAAATTTCTATAAGAAATCTTCTAGATACTTCCAAACTTAATATTGGACAGTTCTTCTCTTGAGAATTAATTCTCATTAGCTGCTCACTGCAATATTATTGGATTATTTCGAGAAATCCTCACTTCAAATTGAAGAAGAATTCTCATATTCTGCACAATAAAAATTAGTGCCATAAGAAAGAATTTCCCAGAAAATTCTACCTCTATAAACTGTACCCAGTATACAAAACTCAGTGAAAACACTGATCAATAATTTCCCAGCCAAAATACCTGAGGAAAATATTATTAGAAAATTTTTTATTTTTTATTTTTCTCAAATTTTGTCGAAAAATCACATAAAAAACAAGAAATATAAATAAAAAATAAAAAATAAAATAGAAATTTCAAAAAAAATTGACATCATTGTGGCAAAATTTCTCAGATAATAAGAAATTTTTTTATTAGTATATTTTTACTCGAGAAACAAAAAGTTGTGAGAAAAATACCATTAAGAATTGAATTCACAGCGGTTCACAGAAAAAGCAGAGAAAAACAGGTGACACCTAAATTTCCCATTACATCACCGCACTCGGGGTATCGGGTGTGAAACCCGAATTTCAAATAAATTGTTTATAAAATACAATATCGTCATAAGACGAATTTCAAATCAACACATCGAACGAACGACGACGAAAACATCAAACATCCAGAAAATTCCGAAATAACATTATAAAAAGGAAGAATTACTGACAGTTGTTTGATTTGTTTTCTTGTTTTTTACAGACCAGCGAAATACAATCTTCGAATTATCCAAATAAAAACAATTATATACATCAAAACAGTTAGTAGACAGAAAAATTATTCTTTATCTGAAAGATTAATCATTACTAACATATAAATCCTTCTCAAGTGTCTGACCGAATCGAAGAACGAAACACAAGAACGCAGTCGGTCCCTCCAGGATTAGCAAGTCCCATCACAGTAGACCAAGTGAATCAACAGGCCCCAGCGACCTTACCAGCGAGAAACTTGAATAAGGACTTCGCAGCGATAGAAGCGGCAAAAGCGCTTTTAGAAAGTAAGCTAATAAAATAAAAATAATAAACCTTCAATTCAAAAAGAAACTAATATGGTTTCATCTACTAGGTCAGGAGTCGACCATGTGTCAAACCCAGCACCAACAAAAAAGAATCGAGGCGGCAGAAGAGGCCGAGGAGGATCAACCAGAGGACGAAGACCTGATGATCGAAGTGGAGAAGGCACCGAAAGGTCAGCTGACAAGTATAAAGATCACAGCGATTCGAAGCTAACATCATTGGAATCCAGCATTCACAGGCCAACGACAGCTATCGAGGAGCCAGGCGGAAGCGATAGAGTTCCTAGTAGCCGCGAAGAAGGCCTACCACAACGCCAAAGAAGCGGAAGAATGGGAGATACTACCGAAATACATCGAGCAAGTCATCTCGAGCTTCCGACTAGTTACCAGCTTTCTAGGTTATCCGGAAACCATGAAAGTGCTGGATCACTGGAACCCGTACAAGGAAAGAACGGTGGCGAAAATGTGGGCGGAGAAAGCACCGAAGAAACCAGAAAGTTCAAACAACAAACAACTCGATTCGGACATGATAAAAGAGAAGATCAAAGGCTACAAAATCCCGAAGAAGAAACAAATCGCGGAGCCTTCCAAAAAGAAAACGATGGACAAGTTTCCAAAGGAAAAGAGCGCCTGGAAGAAAAAGAAGAACCAGAAAATGGTAGACAGGAAGGGCTGGAGAAAAATCGCAGCGATCAGCCAGGCAATGATAGAATTCAAGGAAGCAGTAAATTAGTATACTCCACTACCCCTGTCTCTTCCCCTTCTTCCCCATCTCACATAGTACAAGAAAAGCATGTAAATAACTCTAGTACATCATGTTTTTCGGAAATTGAATTTTTTGACCAAATTCTTATTCAGAACATTGCCCATATTGACAGAAAAGTCAATGAGATAAAAGAAAATACCTTGAATAATAACTATGATGTGAGACAATTATCCTTATCAGTTGCTGAATATAATAAGGAATTCAAAAGCATGATACTCAAATCCAAAAAGATTCATAGTTTGGTACAAGCAATGAAAGAATTAAAAAAATATTATAATAACAAATCACAACAATATTATAAAAAATAATTCTAAATTATCAGACAATGATAAAGAAGAACAAAAAATTAACAATCCTACTATGACTATAAACCAAGAGTATTCTTTATTCAATACAGAATTGCATAAAATCAAAGAGGAAATTAATTTAAAAATTGATTCAATACCTAGATGTACAAAAGATAATTCATTGATACTACTAGAAATCCAAAAATTGAAAAATGAAATGCAATCAAAAATTAGAATGCAAGATACATCCATAACTAAAGATATTAGAGATAAATTGGACCAATTTCATATTGACAGTGACAATGTGTCTGAAGAGCATATAGAAAATATCATGAATGTTCTAGAGAGAACAGAAACTATGGAAATGAACATCAATACTAAAATAAGTGCATTAGAAAATCATTTTAATAATAAAATAGACAATATGGAAGAAAGATTGTCTAAACTAATAAGTGAAAGAATTGGAGAAATTGAAGAAAAATTGAATGAAGTACCAATTCAGAAAAATGGAACAGAAACAATTAGTCACAAGGATAATAATGTGTTTTTACCAACAAAGGCAGTGAATACAAACATTATACAGGACAAATTGGAAAAGTCAGAAGGAAAAAGTATTCCACCACATTTTATACTTAATCAACAAACAAAACCAATTGAGTATAAAGAAAAAGAATCCCCTAGATTGGAGATACCTCGAATAAAAGAATGGCCTAAATTCTCAGGAGAAGGAGAATATGACCATTTGGAATTTATTAGAACCATAGATCTATTGCAAGAAGATTTCGAATTACCAGATGCTTCCATTTCAGGAAGACTGAGTGGTTTGTTTAGAGGAACTGCTAGGAGATGGTTCAATGATGTGAGAACAAGTAGTGGTAAACAATCTTGGGATTGGTGGAAAATCCAAATCTTAAATAAATGGGGTAGCCCAGCATGGAGATACAAATTAGAAAGTAAATTTGATGAAAGTATATTTGATGCAGAAAGAGACTCACCCATTAAATGGGTCCTCACTCAAAAAGATAGACTCCAAGCTCTGTGGCCCTATATGACCCTTCAAGATATGCATCAAAGAATCCTTAAGAAATGTGGAGGTGAACTAGAACATGCAGTGAAAAGTAGAGCACCTAAAGATGCATCAACAGAGGACATCATCAATATAATGGAAGACATTATTACCAGAAACAGAATTGGTAGGAGATATAAAAATTCCAAAAATAATTACCTAGATAAATCTGACAGGAATGAGCAGAAAAACAGTAATTTCACAGGTAAAGATATAAATAAAGATGTGAATCCTAATAAAGATAAAAAATGCTACAATTGTCAGAAAATGGGACATACATCAGTAACATGTCCACAAAAGAAAACAGTGAATCAAGTGGACATAGAAGTAACAGATGAACAAAAAGGAGAAGAAGCAGAAGAGTCAGTTCATGACTATGATGATGGATCTTCAATATCAAGTGCATCAGCAAACATGATACAAGCTGATCTAGATATAGCTGATATCATTAATGATAGCCAACTACCTCAAGAATGGCACATAGGTCAAGAAGTTAAACATATAACAGAAGCCAGAATAATGAAATCTAAACCAGCTAGAGGAAGAGGCTACACAGCAGGTAAATCTAACATTATCTCTGTAATTTTCCAGGATCAAGAAGCAGATATGCTTTTAGACAGTGGAGCATTTTGCTCAATAGTATCTCAAACATACATACAAAAATTCTGCCCAGAATATGAGAATCAATTGATACCCATAGGATCAATAAAATTGAACAGTGCAAGCAACACTATGAAAACACTAGGGATATTCCCTTGTGCAATGATAATACCACATCCAGCAGGATCTGTGAGGATGCAGGTAGAATTCATAGTGGTAGAGGACGGAGTAAGTAATTATTTTATACTAGGAAATGATTATTTGACTATATATGGTTTTGATATCAATAATAGCAGAGAAAGATACTTTACCATAGGGAATGACAACAAGAAGAAGAAATTTCTTTTCAAAACAAAAGAAAAAATGAAAATAAACCACTTATCAATTGAACATGAAATTGAAGAATTTACTAAAAAACAGTTAACTGAGAGTAAAATATGTGAAGAACTTACCAGTTCACAAAAAACACAATTAATTCATAAATTGTTTGAACATAAGAATGCCTTTGCTTCAGAGAAAGAGCCTCTTGGAGCAATAATAGGTCACGAAGTAGACATTACGCTTAATATTGAAAGACCATACCCACCTTTGCTTAGAAGACCAGCCTATCCAGCTAGTCCAAGAGCAAGAATAGAACTGGACAAACACTTAGAGGATCTAGTGAGACTCAACGTGATCAGGAAAATTGGACATAATGAAGAAGTAGAAATTACTACACCAGTAATTATAGCATGGCACAATAATAAGTCTAGGATGGTAGGTGATTTTAGAGCACTTAACAACTATACTGTTCCTGACAGATATCCTATACCAAGGATATCAGAAGCACTGACTAACCTAGCCCAAGCTAAGTATATTACCAGTATGGACGCATTAAAGGGTTTCCATCAGAACAGAGTAACAGAGAATGCTAGGAGATACCTAAGGATAATCACTCACAAAGGAGTGTATGAATATCTCAGGATGCCTTTTGGTATAAAGAATGCCCCATCCCACTTCCAAAGAATGATGAATTCTATATTCTTTGCAGAACTAGCAGAAGGATGGCTAATAGTGTACATAGATGATATTATCATTTGTTCATCTACTTGGGAAGATCATTTAGAAAGGATCTCTATAGTGCTCACAAAAATCACCAAAGTCAATATGAAGATTTCACTGAAGAAATGTGCATTTGGATTCAAAGAATTAAAAGCATTAGGACACGTAGTGTCAGGCCTCTCATTATGTGTAGATCAAAATAAAGTGGCAGCTGTAATGAAAAAACCAATACCTTCTAATAAGAAGGAGATGCAGAGTTTCTTAGGATTTGCAAGCTACTACAGACAACACTTGAAAGGATATGCAGCAATAGCTAGATGCTTGTATGAAATATGTTCAAATGATTCTTGTTTTGAGATGACACATGAAAGGGTGTTAGCATATAAGAAAATTAGAGAACATCTAACGAATGCGCCTCTACTTCTAATGCCTGATTTTAAAAGACCTTTCAAACTATATGTAGATGCTTCCATGGAAGGATTAGGTGCGGCACTACACCAACTACAAATTATTGAAGATATACCCAAAGAAGGTCCAATATGTTTTATCTCCAGACAATTAAAAGACTCTGAAAGAAGATATGGAGCCAGTCAGCTAGAATGTCTATGTCTAGTATGGGCTTTGGAGAAACTACACTATTACTTAGATGGGAGTGTATTTGAAGTTATTACTGACTGTACAGCACTTAAATCCTTGTTGAATATGAAAACGCCAAATAGACACATGTTAAGATGGCAAATATCAATTCAAGAATATAGAGGTAATATGACAATCATACATAAAGAAGGAGCACTACACAAGAATGCTGATGGACTGAGTAGATGGTCACTACCTAATACTCCAGACAACCCAGCATGGGTACCAGAAGAATCAGAAGAGTTACCTATAATGGGAATTAGTATCACCGATTTAGATGATGAATTCTTTGAAAATATTAGACAGACTTATAAAGAAGACAAGAATTGTGCACTTTTAGTACAGATCCTTAAATCTAACCAAAAAGATGAAGAACTTATCAATGCACTAGAGGCAGAGTGGAAAAAATCCTATCAATCTGGGAGATTTCACCTGTTTGATGGTATTATTTATCATAGAACCAAACACACATGTGTAATGACAGTCACAGACAGAACTATAATCAATACTATTTTGCAAGAATGTCATGACTCAAAATTTTCTGGACACCTATCTGAAGACAGGACAGAGGAGAGAATCAAAGATATAGCATGGTGGCCCAATTGGAGAGAGGATGTACACTTATATTGTTCCACCTGTGACAGATGCCAAAAATCTAATAAGGCAACAGGGAAAAGATTTGGACATATGATACAAATAAAAGAGCCTTCTATGCCATGGGACACCGTCAATATGGATTGGGTAACTGGATTACCGCCAGGAGGAAAAAAAGAACTACAATGCTTGTTTAGTAATAGTAGACAGATTTAGCAAAACACCCATATTCCTACCATGTCACAAAGATGACACAGCTATGGATACAGCCATGCTAATATGGGAAAAAGTAATATCATGGACAGGATTGTTCAAGAATATAATTAGTGATAGAGACCCTAAGTTCACTTCAGAACTGTGGAAAGGTCTTTATAAATTATTTGGGACCAAGCTTTCATTTTCTACAGCTTATCATCCACAAACAGATGGACTGGCAGAAAGAATGATCCAAACCTTGGAAGACATGCTCAGAAGATTTTGTGCTTATGGACTAGAATTCAAAGACTCTGATGGATTTACTCATGACTGGGTTACACTTCTACCTGCATTAGAATTAGCATATAAAACATCTATTCACTCTTCTACAGGTAAAACACCTGCATTACTTGAGAAAGGATGGAATCCTAGGTTACCTCAAGATAGCCTTAGAAAGGATCTGATAGAAATACATCCTACAGCAGCCAGCTTTAAAACAATGTTAGACAAAGCCAGGAATCATGCACAAAGATGTATAGAAGATGCCTTTGAATACAACAAAAGCAGATGGGACAAAAAACATAAAATCCCATCTTTTAAAATAGGAGACCTAGTACTTGTCTCCACAATTAACTTCAAGAATATCAAAGGACCTAAGAAGATACAAAATGCCTTCATAGGACCATTTGTGATCAAAGCATTGCACGGTGACAATGCTGTAGAGGTGGAACTAACTGGAGAACTACAGAAAAAACATCCTACTTTTCCTGTAAGCCTACTAAAACCCTATGAAGAAGCAGATAAAGAATTGTTCCCTCTAAGAAAAGATGCACCAGATGCAGAAATTCCTCCACTGGAACAATCAGAAGCTAAAGAAGTTAAGAAACTCCTCAAAGAGAAAATTATGAGAGGAGTTAAAGACAAACTTTATCTAGTAAGGTATAAGAATCCTATTCATGAAGATGAATGGATTACAGCTAAAGATATACCCAATGCAGATAAACTCCTTAGGAGACATAGACACTCCAAGAATTAATTATAAAGTCATAATTAATCGTCTTTTGGTGGTAGGGAATGTCAGCCCTAGAGATATTCCAGAGTATCCTAAAAACTGATTTTACTGTAAAGAATAATAAAATATTGTACTAATAATAATATATCCTAGAATATTATTACAGAAATCAACTTTTCATACAAAATTAGGTGGGGTACCTCATTCAAACCACCACCAAATTCCTACTCCTTCTATTACTTTACCATATCTCAAAAGGTACTTGGTAAGAGATGAAATAACCGTAAAATAGAGATTAAATTTATTGTCATAAAAGCTGAGAGACAATGAAACTTATTTGCATAATTATAAGAATATAAGGTTATGTAAATAAGAAAGAAATTACATAAGTGCGTGGTAATTTCTCAGTATTATTCTATTATAAGAATTGTCCCATGATGTGATTGGTTATACATACATGTCATGAGGTCATGGGGAAATAGAAAATACTGTACTCAATATAAAACAATTCCCATTACATCATAGTACATTTGAATTGTAATACATTAGAGTAGAATTTAAAACAATATTCTAGAACCTCCTACAAAGAATCTCTAGAATATAAAAGGAGGCCTTTTCTGGCCTAGGATTGGATCCTCAGCATATTCACCCAGTACCACATTTGTAAGTACACTGAATATTCTCCTCCTACTATTAGAGTAGTTTATTCCCTTTATCCAACCAAACCTTTATTACTGGAATTAGTCTCAAGTTACCTTAGAATTCCCCATCCTTGGCCTTGATC
The DNA here is from genome assembly GCA_007896445.1 of Puccinia hordei. Taxonomy (NCBI): domain Eukaryota; kingdom Fungi; phylum Basidiomycota; class Pucciniomycetes; order Pucciniales; family Pucciniaceae; genus Puccinia; species Puccinia hordei. The sequence continues at coordinate 93,315 of RDRW01000111.1, forward strand.
TTTTTCCTTATAAAGCAGTTGCTGCAAGACTACCACCTCTGACAGTAGCCAATCAGCTTAAGTGCTTGCCAGCTGCTTATTAGCAATTTACATTGCTATTACTTACCCAAAAAGACAAAAATAATAGTCAAACCTATACGGTTAACTATTGGTCTTCTCCAATTGACTGATTTGTATACCAAGTCTAACAATTATAAGGAGTTTTAGGTTATACTCTGTGCTTAGTTTGGACACCATAGAGAGAATAATATACATAATTATTCATATAACCTTTCAGCACAGTGATAGTACCTGGCTCATTTATAGAAAATAAGCCAGTGTTTCATACACATAGCTGACAACCACTGTCAATGAGGCAGCGGGTCTAGCCATGGAGCTTGATTCGGAGATGCACGGGGCGGAAACGACCACTGGATTTGCAAAGACTCAGCCAGATCCCGACGCCATGGACACATCTGCGATCAGCGGCCGACTGTCCAATGACGAGAAGGCCCCCATGATGCGGGAAGGACTTTGCTTCCGCTGCGGGACGCGAGGACATATCTCTCGGGAGTGTCCAAACAAGAAAGGGAAAGGACGGACACCTGCCTCAGTCTCCGCACTCGAGGACCAGATCCGACAGCTAGCCGATGGATTGGCGGCGCTTAAAACGGAGGGACAGGCGGACAAGGCGAACAAGGGACGGGCCAATAAGTCAAAAAATGGAGACTCTCGGGAATGAAGGTTGTGCCCTTCCCGAGCGTAGCGGAGTTTTCATGCAGTATTGGTGCTAGTCAGACATTACATGTAGATGAAATTGATCCCCGATGTTTCCTTTCATGCACCATCACAACTCCCAGAGCCACACCCCAAAGCCCCTATCCCCCCCTATCCTTCCTCATAGACTCCGGAGCAACCCACGACGTTCTGAGTGAATTGTACGCATCCCGATGGGGACTCCTCGAGGCCGCTTCGGCCTCGGGGCGAACCGTCTTCGGATTTGACGGGTCCGCAAGCAGAGCAACCCATGAGATAGACCTAAGGTTGAACGACGAACCCCGCCCGTCCCGATTCATCATTACACGACTGAAAGACTCGTATGATGGGATCCTAGGGATGCCCTGGATCCGCCGATATGGAAACCAAATCAATTGGACAAACCGTACCCTATGGACCCCGGACATTGCGGCCGCTTCGGCGGTTTTGTCTATTCCGAGAAACACCCCAACCGGCGAGTCGGGGAAAGCTAGGAAGATTGACAAGGGGGTGTGTGTTTTGAACACAATAACGCCCCCGCAATGTGAGTTCGATATCCCTATCCCCCACATCATTCCCGAAACGGCTGGCAAGCTTGTACACCCTGTAGATAGACCCCAGAACCCCACATGGAAGCCCGAAACCCGACACCCCAACCACGTACCCGATGAAACCGTATCCAATCAAACTTGTGCTACTGCGGCAGCAGTATTGTCCTACCCGACAACATCCCCGCAGAAGGTCAAAAGGCCCATGGGGAAAGCTAGGATTAGTGACGAGGGGGTGTGTGCTTGCAGCACAATAACACCCCCGCAATGTGAGTTTGACAACCCCCCACACCATACTTTACCGCCCGAGACAGCTGGCAAGCTTGTACGCCTTGTAGATAGATTCGCAAGCCCCGCCAAGAACCCCAAGACTCAACACTCTGACCAGGTACCCGATGAAATTGTTGCTACTGCCAAGGCAGTATTGTCCTCTCCGCCAACATCCCCGCATACGGTCTACAGGCCCATGGGGAAAGCTAGGATTAGTGACGAGGGGGTGTGTGCTTTTAGCACAATAACACCCCCGCAATGTGAGTCTGATAGATCTCCCCTGCATTTGAATCCCGAAACAGCTGGCAAGCCTCTTTTCCCCCTAGGACATACCCCTGCAGTGATCAGCACGGCCAAAACATTGTGGTCAACATCGGCCCAATTGGCAGCAAAAGGGAAAGCCACGACTGCGGAGCGGACTACGGAAGAATTAGTACCGCGGTGCTACCACCGACACCTTGACATGTTCCGGAAATCAAGCGCCATGAGACTTCCCCCGCGAAGAAAGTATGACTTCCGCGTAGATCTGATCCCAGGAGCCACCCCACAGGCCGGAAGGATCATCCCGCTATCCCCAGCAGAGAACCAGGCACTTGATATTATGATTGCCGAAGGACTGACAAGCGGGACCATTCGACGGACCACATCCCCGTGGGCGGCACCGGTACTATTCACTGGAAAGAAGGACGGAAACCTGCGACCCTGTTTTGACTACAGGAGACTCAACGCGGTAACGGTGAAGAACAAGTACCCGCTCCCACTGACAATGGCTTAGTTGACAGCCTTTTGGATGCGGATACATTCACAAAGCTTGACCTCCGCAACGCATATGGAAACCTCAGAGTTGCGGAAGGCGACGAAGATAAGCTGGCTTTCATCTGCAGGGCAGGACAATTTGCCCCGCTTACCATGCCCTTTGGTCCCACGGGAGCGCCAGGATACTTCCAATACTTCATGCAGGACATCCTCCTCGGACGGATTGGGAAAAACACCGCTGCATACCTAGATGACATCATGATCTACACGCGGAAAGGGTCGGACCATGCGGAAGCGGTGGGCAGTATACTGGACACATTGAGCAAGCACCAATTGTGGCTGAAACCCGAAAAGTGTGAATTTTCAAGGCCGGAGGTAGAATACCTAGGATTTTTGATATCATGAAACCGGATCAGAATGGACCCCGCAAAGGTGCAAGCAGTAACCGACTGGCCCGCACCGAAGAATGTCACCGAACTTCAACGATTCATTGGATTTGCTAATTTTTACCGCCGGTTCATCGACCATTTCTCAGGAAAGACCAGACCGCTCCACAACCTGACAAGAGTAGAAACCCCCTTTGTGTGGGACGCCAAGTGCAACTCCGCGTTTGAATCCCTCAAAACCGCCTTCACATCCGCTCTGATCCTGAAAATTGCGGACCCGTACAAACCGTTTGTCCTTGAATGTGATTGCTCCGATTTCGCGCTTGGCGCGGTACTGTCCCAGGTTTGCACCAAGGACCAGGAACTTCACCCAGTAGCTTACCTGTCCCGATCCCTTGTACAGGCGGAACGCAACTATGAGATCTTTGACAAAGAGTTACTGGCTATTGTGGCTGCCTTCAAAGAGTGGCGGCAATACCTGGAGGGGAACCCACACCGCTTGACGGCAATTGTATACACCGATCACCGTAATTTGGAAAGCTTCATGACAACCAAGCAGCTCACGAGAAGACAGGCAAGATGGGCGGAGACCATGGGATGTTTTGACTTCGAGATCATATTCCGACCAGGACACCAATCAACAAAACCCGACGCCCTATCCAGCAGACCGGACCTCGCCCCAGCACCGGGAGAAAAGCTCACCTTTGGTCAGCTTTTGAAGCCAGGTAACATCACAGAGCGGACGTTTGAGGGGCTTGCGGAATGTGCGGAACTGGACAGCTGGTTTCTGGACGAATCAATTCAAATGGATGACGGGGAACATTGGTTTGAGGTGGACGTGATGGGGACTGACTTGGAAGATGCGGGAACGGACGACCTAGCGTTGTCTGACGCCGAAATCATTGCCAGGATTAGAGAACTGACCCCACATGACCCAAAATTGGCTGACTGGATTAAGCTGTTACAGAAACCGACAGGGGACCACAACAGGTATGCGGAAGCCGATGGGGTACTCTATGACAAGGGACGGATAGTGGTACCAGAGGACTCGGCATTGCGGACAATGATCCTCAAAAGTCGACACAACACAAAGTCCGCAGGCCACCCAGGCAGATCCCGCACGTTGGCATTAGTACGGAGGAGTTTTGTGTGGAATGGAATGAAGAGATTTGTCAACCAGTACGTAGACGGCTGTGATTCATGCCAAAGAGTCAAATCTAGCACTTGACGGCCGTTTGGAACATTAGAACCCCTCCCGATCCCCGCAGGCCCATGGACGGACATTAGCTATGATTTGATCACTGATCTCCCTGAATCCCGCTTGAGTGACAGCATACTAACAGTAGTAGACCGACTGACCAAGATGGCCCACTTCATCCCATGCAAGAAAACCATGAACGCGGAGCAACTAGCGGAACTGATGGCGGAACATGTATGGAAACTCCATGGAACCCCCAAGACAATTGTCTCAGACCGGGGAAGTATTTTTATCTCCCAAATCACACGTGAGTTGAGCTCCCGCATGGGGATTAGACTACAGCCATCCACAGCGTGCCACCCAAGGACAGATGGACAATCCGAAATCACCAACAAAGCAGTCGAGCAATACCTGCGGCACTTTGTTTGCTACCAACAGAACGATTGGGCCCCACTCCTCCCAATGGCCAAATTTGCTTACAACAACAACAACCACACATCAACAGGAGTTTCCCCGTTCAAAGCCAACTACGGATTCAACCCGGCATATAGCGGAACCCCCTCAACAGAACAATGCATCCCCGCAGTAGAAGAACGACTCCGCAAACTTGCGGAGGTCCAAGAAGAACTCAAGCATTGCTTAGAAGAGGCGCAAGAAACAATGAAAGGCCAATTTGACAAGAACACAAGGGAAACACCGGAATGGGACGTAGGGGACGAAGTATGGCTAGACGGACGCAACATTTCAACGACCCTCCCCAGCCCAAAATTGGAACATAGATGGCTGGGACCTTTCTCTATCTGTAAAAGAATCTCAAGATCCGCGTATAAACTAACACTCCCTATATCCATGCGGGGGGTACACCCCGTATTTCACGTATCAATACTCCGCAAACACAGACCCAACGAAATTGCGGAACAACGGAGGGAAGACCCGGAACCAATTACAGCGGACGGCGGGGATGAGTGGGAAGTCAAAGAGGTACTGGACTGTAGAAGACGACGCGGGAAGACCCAATACCTGGTCAGCTGGAAGGGATTTGGAACAGAAGACAACTCATGGGAACCGGCGGAAAACTTGAAGAATTGCGAGGAACTGGTAGCGGGATTTAATTCAAGATTTCCGAATGCGGCAAATACTCATCGGCGGATGCGGAGAAGGAAGTGAGGAACAAAATTGATAAGAGGTGGAATTTTTTTCTTTTTTTCTTGATTGGCGAATGAGTGGAGGATTTAGCATTAAAAGGGGGATAATGTCATGAGCCCTATTGCGGGCCTGCCCGCACCAAAGCCCGCACCACATGTAGATAGTCTATCACGTACATGTCACAGACAGACCACTATATAGTCTGTCAGGACGAGGATCCACATCTCTTCCTCATCCTGCAATCTACATTATAGGATCCCGAAACCCCAGAACCCCAGAGCCTTCCTCTCCACAGATCAGACCATAACAGAGACTGAGAGAATGAAAAAGAAATGAGAGTGAAACAAACCCTAGGAATATATTTGTTGATAGTAATAGGGAAAATAGTATAGTATACTTTAGAGAATTATACAAGAAAGACTAAAAAAGACTTAATTGATTAGTTGTTTGTGAGAGCAATGATATTTGATAAGAAAGAGATAACCAACCCTAATATAATAGGTAATAAACAATATAGAGATGAGATAAAATGCAGGGAGTAATCTGCAACAAATTGACTAAGTAGTATTGAGTTGAAAAGAACAGTTAGTGATTGAACCGGGTGTAAAGAGATAGGAGATGATAAGAAACGTTGTGAGAACTCCTTTGGGACGGATGGCAGTTCTGTGAGGGGGAAATAACAATAGACTATTCCAACTAGGTAATACTACTGTTACGGGTGGTTTGAAAGACCTGCCCCTCTGTTATACTACACAGAATTCTTACAACAAAATTTATTTATTGTTGTGGCGTAAGACTTTATGATAGAGAAAACTATGAGTAGCAATCCCTTTCAGACTAGATCAGATGTTTGTTTTAGCAGAGCAAAGATATGTATGTTCTGGGGTGGATGATGGATCAATGTGAACTATTCAAGTTGTATTGCCTTCTTTCTTAACCTTCAGCTAAGAGAGCAAAGTGATGAAAACACTTTTGCTTTTTCTTAAGAGCACACCAAAAAGGGGCAAGATTGAGATCACTACTGGATGCTATGAGTTTTTGTGCAACTACGAAATGGAATTACTTCCACAAAAACTGGCATGATTTTCCTTCTTGGGGGGAACAACCTCCCCTTTACATAGTAAAATATGAGGCATTTTAGCTGGTGAGTAGAAACATGAGGCATTTTAGCTGGTGAGTCCTAGACAAGCATGTGATGAATCATGTGACTATACATGTGACTCTACGTGTGACTATACATGTGACTCTACGTGTGACTATACATGTGACTCTGCATGTGACTATACATTAAACTTTAACTATGTACTTATAATTTAAACAAAACTGATTTTATCCTGACTGGGTTTTGTCTAAGTGCAGCTGGCCCTGTGGTTGTTCAGAGAGTGACTATGGGTTAAATACCCGGCAGAATCCAATTTGTCCATAAAAAAACCAGTAATATCCCTCCTTCTTGATATAAAACTATGTCTTTATGTACTTTTGATACTTGAACGCATTTAGCACACCACAACGTGATGACAGCATTTCTCACCAAGTTGGAAGCTACCACAGGCTTTCCGATTTAAAGCTTCACACAAGATTGATGATGATGTCGAGTGTTGATGATTGACTTGATGAGTTGAGTTGATAGTTGAGTGTCAGGATCAAGTGAGGAGAAGGAGTCGATGTAACAAAGTGATACAAAATGGGGTTAGGTTAAGAGAGTGTTGCATGTTTGGTGCGCTGAGAGCACACAGAGTTCAACTCAAGTTTCAACAGTTGATCAGCAGCTTTTGGGCAGGGAAGGAAAAATTCATTCATTTCAATAAAAATAAATTAGACATCAACATAAGGAAATAATCCTAAATTTTGAGGCCAAATGAAGCTCATTTTATAGTTAACAGGGGGGGAATGGCCAAATGGACAGTTCAGAAATCCACAGTGTATTGTTTTTATGAGCCAAAAGCCACATGGAAAGACAATTTGTTTTTGTAAAAGAAATACAAAAAAAAAAATAAAAAAACTTAAAGATAGAAATTAAAATCAATTAAATCAGAAATAAGCTTTTTTGATTGCTGTACTTGCTCAAGTACAGGAGTTAAAACAGGATTTTGATTGCTTTACTTGTGCAAGTACAGATTTTTGATTTCTTGACTTGTGCAAGTACAGGATCCTTATTGAGCAGAGTGGACCAGCTTTGACCTAAGACAGGGGAATTTATCACTCCTGCTATATTGAAAGTGACTGAAAAATACCTAATTGGTGTCAACCTCATCACAGATCCTAACTGGTGATGATACACTAGCATTTAGTGCAGTGGTATTCTCAGCTATTCTGTCAGATAGTGTAGCAATTTTTAAAGTTACATTAAATGTGAGTGTAACTGTAACCAAACCAAGAATTGAGTTGGCCTGCAAATTTTTGTGCTCTTCAACTATTCCATTCATTTATTTTCCTTCTTTGCTAAGCTTGATGGCATGTGATGACTGATTGGCCATGGGTCACCAGGAAGATTTTCAGGTTCCCAGTGTCAGTGATGTATGATTATGAGGTAGACCTGGGGGAATATTTTGTTGTCTGAGTGCTTCTGGCTGCTCAAGTACAAAACTCTGGGGGTTTGTCAGCTAACAGGATAGAAACACCACAGGAGTTTTCTTGGCACCTTCTTACAAGTGCCTTTGTCCAACACATGCCAAGGTTTGGTCCAATCCTTGTTAGATTCTGGTTCAAAGTTGGTCTGAGGTGGGTCTGGTCTTAGTTCAAAGACCAAGGTGATGTAAGGGCAATCTATAATGATTTTACCTAGAATCATGTCAGATGTTTTGTGTGATTTAACTGTATAATGTACACCATACCTATGTTGAAACCCAGCCCAAATTTATGATCAAGTGTACTTGATCCATCATTTTGACCAAAGATTCCAACAATATTCCAGTTTTCCTTAAATCATAATTTTAATCTGGTTTGAATTTGGTGTACATTTTCTGAGGGGATAGGTGTAAGGATTTATCACAAAAATTTATCAGCATATGTTTGTGTGACCCATATTACCACACATACAAGTGATTCTGAGCTGAGTGCCCATGTAAAACCAGAATATTAGGTGAAATATTCAAGGTTATATATAATTTTCACCTATATGTACACACATTCTTGTTTGGGGATTTTATGAAGTGAATAAGAACCCCTGGATAATCTGGGGATCCCCTGAAATTCTCGTGGACTTCCAACTCTCTTGTGAAAAGAATAAGAAAATTCCCTAACAAATTTATATGTGAGAATGCCCAGATGCCTATCTGCCACCTACCAGATCACAAGGTGGTTATGGTGGGTGATTTAGCACCTTGTCATCCTTCAATGCAAAAATAAATAAAAATCAAGGGGATAGCCAGTGAGTGAAGCTAGCTCAGTTCAAAAGTAGATCACCTTTTATCTCAAAAGATGTGATTCTTATAGCATCAATCAGTACAGAAGATATAATTATCCACTATGTTAAATTTTTCCCACACATATATAAATATCTCAAGTGATGCAAACAGAAAGATGGTTCATTTAATTTATGCACTTTCATAACAAAGGTATATCTACCAAGCCACAAGTTTTGTTCTTCATGTATGGAAAAACATTTTGAGCCGTGTGGAAGACATAATAAGCACATGATCAATGGAAATATATTATTACATCAAGAAAAATCTGGTTTCCCAAGAAGTTGAGATTTCTTTGCAATGCAGTTGCACATGGGATTTGGGAAAATTAAAATAAGTCAAATGGTCCAGTTGAGGTGGTTATCAGGTTGATATGCAACCATCTCCATCATTAATTCAGAAATAATCAGCATCAATTCAGCCAAATTTGAGAAACATTTAAGCACAAAATTATGCATAACTTGGGGGTCAAGTTCTACAAGAGCTCTTACAGGGTCCTTAAAGAGAGGGTTGATGGCACTTGCATGCAATCAGAATCCCGCGGTGAAATATTAGTGAGACTATTCTTATTATTATTTAGCTTGATTAGGGGCAGGGGACAGTGGAAAATAGGCTGCCTGTGAACTGTCTGAACCCAACTGTAAGGCTCTAAAGAACATTGCAACAAGATGTCAGATATACTTTGCTAAAATGTTGACTGAATCAAGATCAACAAAATATCAGCAACCAAATTGATCTTTGAGTTTAATTGGCTCAACCTAATGATTGAGCCACAGATGTGGAGTCCCTGCAGATTTGAAATCACCAGTGGTGCATTCACTGGTTGAGTGGGCTGTTTCTGCATCCACATGATGATGGATATTTTCCATTGAGCTTCTTCCAGGGCCTGAGGAGGTTGGTCAGTTATATGATCTTACTTGATAAATAATGAAGGCTTTGTAAATTGAAGAGTTGGTCCACCAGCTCTAAAGCTGTTCTAGAAAGCTGGGCCAAAGCAAGCATAGCTTCCACGCAGTTATCCACAGCCACTTGGGCTGCTTGACAAGGTTCGGTGGGGGAAGAATGGTTGGGGCTGTGGTGTTTAAATGAAACTGTCCATTTTCTCATAGGTGCTGTAACCCTCAACCTTGGAGCTTAAGTGGTTACTGGGTAGTTCCTTGTTGTTATTGTTGAAGTGCCAAAGTAGGCACTGCTTGATACAAATTGCTAACACATCCATGAGAGACTTCATACTGGCATTGGAGGCAATACATCATCAACATCAACACACAAGCATACACATCACAATGTATTCAACATTAGGCAATGCATACTTAGTTCAATGGTTAGATCATCACTCATGAATGCTGAGGTTGTGGGTTCAAGTCCCACAGTACACAACCTTTCTTTTCACTTGTTCAATAGTTATTGTATTCAGAACTGGGATCAGCAGGTGGTAATTGATTGGTGTGCGGAGTTGGTGTGGTACTGTGTGTGTGATTGACAAATGTAGCAAATGATATCAAGGATTCAGCTTATTTTTTGATGAATTGTTTGGTTTTAATCATGATTATTAAGCAAAATTACCTCATTGAACTCTTCCCTGAGCAGCCCTGCTTGTGATAATACAAATGGGTGTGATAACTGCAGCTTGGGTAGGAATTTTAATGGGTGTATGCCTGGTAGGATCTTTCAGAAACCACAGGGGTTAGTAAGCTAGATCCAAGGGGTGATTGAGTTAGGACCAGTATACCATACATAATATTGGTCAGACCAAATTTCTTGTGTAATCCTGGAGGGTTTTCTGCATCACCTGTGTGGGCTGGATGGATTTCTTGATTTGTGGCTGTGAATTTATGCGTGAGGTAAAGGTTTCAGTGGGTCAGTGGGTTTTGAGGTAATTGTATGAAAAATATCACCTGCGAATGTATGAGACCTACCTCAAGCCCCACTAAGGGGCAATCATGGGGTTTTTATAATAGCCTGTGAGCTTTCTTGGCTAGCTTTCTTCTGACAATCTGCATGGGGCGGGGGTATACAAAGCCAAGTTGAATTCATCAACTACAAGGGGCAGGGAGAGGCCATTGGAATTTTTTTGAAGTGTTGATAGAACTTGTAGCATGTTTGGTAGAAAATTATAAAAGAAGGAAATAAAATGGAAATAAACCGGTGCATTGTGGTAGAAAATTTATGAAACTAGTCTAGTCTGGAATTCTGGTATTATCTGGGGTAATTGGTTGGTCATAAATTGAGATTAAAGGCACTTTTATGTGATTTCCACTCAGATTATCTGAACAAAATAAAATGAGGAAAAGGAGGTCAGTCCTGCAGATAGCTTCAAATATTTTCTTGAGAGAATTTTGAGTAAAATGAGTTCAAAGATAAATTCAATGATGAAGATATGTGGACTCTAGTATGACTTAGTACTCAGCCAGGATGATGGCTAGCTGACTGCTCATTAGGAAACTTAAAATTTTTTTATATTGATTAACTGAGGAAAAGAGAAATATATAAGAAAACTAAAACAGCATTTATAATAAAGAGACAGCTACTATTATCAAAGATATGTAGAAGATATTCCAAAGAATCATGATAGAGTATGTGCTGAAGGTGAGAGTTAAAAATAAGATCAAAGATTATCAGTAAATTAAAAGTAAATGATTTTCAAAGATGAACTAGTAAACTGAAAGCACATGATAGTTGGGGATGAGTTGTCAAGTGAATGTCTTCAATTCAAAGGTGAGATTCCAATTACTGGGCCATGGTTAGATAAGTGCATTAGTTGCAGCGTGACATGTGTTTACTTCCCATTTCCAACAAGAGAAGCAATAGTGTCCAATGTGATTTTACCAAGAGATGCTGAGCCACCTATGGAGCATACTATCTCAAGAAACTCATCATAATCTTGTTCATCAGGTCACAATGGTTCAATGAATAAACATATGGGGCAGGGAAAGTACCCTTTACCATCAGGAGCATCACTGGAATCATCAGTGAATTCATGCCCACTACATCATTCAGGATGAAAAAACCAATCCACCTCAGGAGGATCTCTGGGCAGGGGAAAATCAATGTATGCATCAATCTCCTTGGGAGGATTTTATAATTACCCCTCAGGTGGAAGTACAGCGAAGTCAATTTAACATACATCTTCTAGAAGCTCATTAGGGAGGTAAAAAATCATGTATTCATCAAGTAAATTGGGAAAATTGTGCACATCCCAAGTAAGTGGGCCCACAGGCAATTAAATTGGTTCAGATGAATCAAATTATGGATTAAAATTAGTAGGAAGCACTTCAGAAAATTAAAAAAATTATGCCTCATCCATAAGATAATAATAAGCTTAACTAGGCTCACAAGAAAAAACAAATTGGAAATCAAAAATTTTGCATTCAAGTTAACCAGAAAAAGATAAAGCCATAGCATTTAAAAGCAGTGAGTTTTGTGTTTCCATTGCGGAGTGGATCAGAACATCAGAAGCTAACTGCATTGGTTTGGGTGGTGTTATATTTGGGGAGGTGAATTCATTGGGCTGGTAAGTGTGGTGAGTTGAGGGCCAGGGGCTGGGGACACATGGGTGAGGGGACTGGGGGATTTATAGGGTCACTTTCCTGCCAGTCTGATAGCGGTCAACTCAGATTGATGGTGGATTGCTGCTCTGGCTGCCAGCCAATTGCTGATCAGGTGTGTACATCAGAAATTTGAATCAGGCAAGTTAACATAAGTTGCCTGAGCTCAAGGGCTGGCAGTTTAACTTTCAGTTTTCTAGCAGCATGAAAGCCTGCAGTACAAATTGATAATTAGTTTAACTGCACAACAGATTTCCAAGAAAAAAATTCTTCTGTGCAACTGCAATGTATGATCTTTCAATAATTTTTACATGATCCGCGATGCCAAGGACTGTAATCCTTCTAGCTAAACAAGTTTTGAGGTAAAAAAAAAGAAGGGTGTGATGGTTTGCCTCTAGAGATATAATAAAAAAAAAAAAAAGAAAAAGAAAAAAAAAAGAGGAGGGTACTGCAAGCAGGGGTGGTCTGGTTCCCTCCATAGTTTTTTGTGCAAAATAAGAGGAAATTTATGATCTGTTAAATCTAAAGCCTCAAAGAAGGGGTTGTTCTGATCCCTGTATAGATGGCTAGAAGGGCCAAAACTACTGAAAGAAAAGGACTTACTTTTTGTTCTTTTCTTGAAGGAAGGGAAACTTCTAAAGGTCAACTGGAAATTTTGAGGCAGTTGGGTTGATGTGCTGAGAGCTGGGCAGTTGTAAAGGAAGAGGGAAGGATGATAAATTCTGTAGTCTCTAATTTATTTTGTTATGTTATTAGTACATAGTCAGTTTAAGTCTTTGAAATAGCAGCAAGCTGGCAAATTGTTGATTTGTGGTAATCATTCTTGAATTAAGTTTTGATTACAGCAGATTGTTAAATATTGAAGGAAGTTCAATGGTCCCTGACATTTTGGCTGCTGTATTTTCAAATGGGATGCAAATCTATGCCGTAATGTGTACCCTGTATTTCACAAAGATCTGTGTTGAAATCAAGGAAAGTTTTGTCATAAAACTAAAGCCACCTCTTTTTTTCTTTCTTCTTCTTCTTTTTTTGAAAAAAAAAACAAAAAGGTCATCATTTTCTCTTTTTGTGCTTGCTCTCAAGATTTTTAATCAGAGCAATTAATTATGGGCTACTCTGGCTGGATCACCTTTTTTTTCTAGAGGAACTATTTGGTCAGTCTTGAGCAGTTGATTTTGAGTTAGCCAACCCCCGAGGTTTAGAGTCAGGCTCCCGACCGAACGGGAGTGTCTCCCGACTCCCGAGTCCACGGACACTCAAACTTGAAATCCTGTATGCTACCTGGCGCCAGCAACCGCCAGATTTTCAAACCAAACACGCAGAAACACACATCCGTAACAGCAAGGCAAAGAAAATGCACAGAATTCAAATCTTCAAACGAATAGACCGTTTGGTTGCTCAAGGACTTCCATCGACCTGCGCAGGTCGTTTCCCAGCCGGATTCTGCCGAACGAAATCAGGAACATCATCCACTGACGGAAATCAAGACGAGAAACTTCATCCGATATTCTCCAAGACCAAGTCAGCACCAATCCCATCATTCAAGACGGATCCATATCCAATCCCACTCCAGAATCCAGCCCATCCTACCACTCAGAAGGATGTCACGAGTCATAGCATCAACCAAGAGATCTACCATCAAATCGACCAATTGAAACAACTCGAAGACAAACACGCCGAGTCCTATAACGACAGTTTTTCTGCGTCCACTATCGACAAGCTCCGTGCTAGATTGGTTTATCAATCTCGTAAACGTGGGATCGTCGAAATCGAACTCCTCCTATCCACCTTTGTCGAGGCCCAACGATGGTTGAAGGATTGGGATTTGAAGCAATTGACCCAATACAGTCGTGTGAGTAACTGCTCACCTACCGAGTCATATTCCTTACTAGTTCAAGATTTGGAAAAAATCATACACTGACGACCATAAATGATGTTTTTTTTATCAATCTTAGCTGTTAATGCTACCTGATTGGGACTTATACTATTATTTGGTGAAAAAACAAGATCCCCCTTCGGAATCCGAGTTCTTTAAATCTGATTTGCTTGATCAATTGCGCATCCATACTTCGAATTCCAACAAAACCGTTCGAATCATGCCCAGCTTAAATTCCTGATTATTCTCCTTTCCAAATATATACACAAACCTATCCACTCATATATGCATGCTACCCTTTATTCCATGCATAGCATTGCGAGGATTTTTTTTCTCGACGCAAGCATGACCATTGCAACAATTACTAACAACTAAATCAATACAACACAACATAGTTTTTTCATCTCACTTTCTAACATCATCATTACCTCCTTTGTGAAAAATGCAGTATGTAATTGTACTCCTCAAGCTCTATTTCCTCTTTTGGCCATCCTCAAATTGCCCGGAGCACAAATCATTCATGACTTCCAGATGGGGTCCATAATGAAGAATGATTCGTACTGAAAATGTACCTAATCATGCAGTGTTTGATAGTCCATCTGCTTAACGCACCCATGTCGAGTGTGGAAATGGACTCGGACCTGTGATCCCAGAGTACCAAATTCCATTTCAGAAGGGCTAGGACAATAGGCTACCAATCTACCAGCGTTTGGTGGACCATGTATTATCTGTCGCTTTGCTCAGATGAAAACGAGTGCTGCCAAATGTGCTGGGAAATTTTTGGAACAGAAAAACAAAGTCATTGGCTTTGTGAGTCTCAGCTTTAGGTGGGGCACTTCGCTTGTATGTGGCAATCAGAGGACTTTCGATGATAGTAAAAAGAATGAATGAAATCCCTCAACAACTCTGGCTGTATAACAATTCAAGATGATATTATAGAGCAATAAAATTGGGTATATAAAGTGACACTCAGTGTTTTGGGAAATATGGTAGGCTCTACTAGTTAGATGGTTGTGTTTGGTGAGCAAAAAAGGTGGAATGAAGGAGGCTAAGAGTAATATTTGATGTGCGGCTATAAGAAAAGTTCTGAACACTTTCAAGAATCGACGAGCTTTGACCAGTGAAAGGAGGGGATGTACAAGCTGGGTGTTGTCGACCTGGTGCGCTGAAACTGCTTTGTGGGTTGAAAGTCGATGATCGGATATGGTTTGATATAAGCGCTAAGTGTTAGAATCTAGACATCAGATTTCAGTGGTGTACTTCCTTTCGCCGTCTTTGTGCCCCGGGCACACTGAAGGCTACAGACTTCAGATGCAAAAAATAAGGCAGAGCCGGTCAGCAGACCACATGAGGTGGGTGCGCAAGTACACTTACAAAATGAGTTGAGGTAAATTCTGGGAAGAATGGCATTTAAAATGAATGATGCGAGGCGGCATATCTCTTGCCCATGAATCGACATGTTGGGTATCAAGTGGGGTACTGAAAAGCAGGGCATTTTATCAACTTGAGTGGCATGATTATTAGCGAGTGGAAGCAGAGAGCTTACAGGCCACAACTACGAGAGAGAGTAAGGCCACGATGTAGGTCAGTCCAAATGTACTGTCGACGAAAAGATGTCAACTCGAGCTCTTCAAAGTACAGCTAGGGTTGATGGGCATTGGGCCTACCTGACGGTCAGAAACAGCAACCGACGCAGAGTAGTTGCTAGTGATTGTTGTCGAATAGGGCTTCGACTGTGACGGAGGGCTAAGATCATTGCCGTGCTGATTGCACCATCCGTTAAACAATTGGCGATTAACCACATGTTGTAGAATGCGATGAACACAATGCTGACGACGGGTGGCGCTCCAGGGGGTATGTGACTCATGTTTTCGAATTCTGCAGCTGTTCCCAGCCCACCTACGCAGGTGCCTATTGCAAAGAATCCAATTGCGATGGACCACCATCGAGAAAGCGCCGGCATAGCTTGAATGAGACGATAGTAATGGTATCTGATCATAAACAATAGAGACCAAGTTGAAGAGTTATCGCTTTGACTACTTCAAATCGCCAATACAGGAGAAAGGTAGAAACAAGCGGAGTTCTCACTGAACAGTTGATGCTACGCCGACCGCTAAACACACTTCCAGAGAGGTGTAGAGGAAAATCACCGTGTCCTGACCGTTAAGATAAGAGCGAAAGGAGAAGCACATATACTAGGCATGTAATTTTCCTGTTTCAGTAATGATAAGACTCTTGCCCTGCCTGAGTTTTGTAGCGCTCACCCACAAGTCTAAGACGATTTGAACGCAATGGATTGACATCCCAATCGTTGCCAAGCGGAAAGACTGCTGCGAGCGCTCTGAAGCCGGCCTCAAACAAAAGTTGGCGTACTGCACGAATGCTATACAGCTCATGAGAGTCAAAGCCGGCTACAGATGCCATGAAAAGCACATCAGCTCTAATCCTTCCAGGAAAAATCCGTGAACAAGTACTTAGCATGTTACTCACAACAACATAGACCGACGAGTCGAGATTTACCCGAGGATTCATCATCTTGGGATCAGGGACGGAGGAGCCGTGAGCAGAGGAGCTAGGATCACTTGAGGAAGACATGCCGGTTCTTGATTATGGTACTTGATCCCAACAATGGGTTTATGAGTGAATCACCCGGAAGGTATTGAAAGGGAAAATAAACTGCGACGTTGATGGGCAAATTGAGTTGCAACACTTGTCGCCAACGCCAGCTCATTGATCAGGCCCAGCTCGTCCACCTGCCGAAAGCTAGGATAAGAAAACAGTTATCAGGAGTTCCGAGGGATAGATTATTTTAGAGCGACCTATCCAGATATCGCCCATCGCCGCAACTGGCACTCCTGGGGAAACATACTCTCTTCTCAGTGCCTGTCCCGTGGTAGCCTGGGTTGGTAACTCTGCAGTAAATCACCCATGGCCCAGCTTGGACACCCGTGTAACGGATTAAGTGCCCAACACTGTACTTTCATCCCACAATCTCGGAGCACTCGCATGCTGAGCATCACAATCCTAGAGCCGATATATAAGAAAAACAGGCTGAAAAAAGTTGGGCACAAAGATCAACCGGATTGCAAAGTAGAAAGCGGAACATGTGTGCGCTCGATCAGATGATTGACTCCAGAACCCAAAACTTGAAGAAATCCATGACCCAAAACATATCTCCAACTGACTTTTAATACACTGAGTGATACACCATGCAAATGCGCCAATGAAAGGCGGAAAATCTCCTTGTGTATCTAAGACAAAAAGATGGGAAGAGGTAATAGACATAGAAATAGAAATGGTGGACTTCCTGTCAAGATATACAGACACTGCAGCATTAGATCTGCAGCCTGGGTCCCCCCCCCCCCCCCCCCCCCCCCCAACTAATTAGTATTTCTTGGCTGTGAAATAAAATGTGCAGGGGATCCAGATTTGATGGGAAGTCCTCCGATATAGAAATGGAAATAGAAATCAATTCAATATTTTGCAGAAAAAGTTTTTTTTTGTTCTATCTAATCATTCGTAGAAAAAATAGTATCTTGAGTTGAGAAGTTAAAGTTAGAAACAAGCTAATGGAGCGGTGACTACTAGTAAATCAAGAAAAACCTCAGACGGTAGTGAAGATGGAGTTAGAAAATGAAGAGAGATGATAAAAAAGCTATATGGTTAAGGAAACAGAACAAGACATATGCAATGGTTATAAATAAGCAGACAACTAGGTTGAAAACAAACTGCAGAACTATGAGGCTCTCACTAGATATGCTTGTAGACATTAAATGGTTACAAGAATATTTAAACTGGCTAATAATCATACTGTGTTATTTGCTCATGTATCAATGCTTAAACTGATGATGCATAGGGTAAATTAGGTGTATGAAGTTGAGGTTCAAGAAGACCAAATTTAATTTTCAAAATTAAAAGTATCCTTGTTTGATCCCAGGAAAACACCTTTCACCTCCTCTAGGTTAAAATGATACCTGTTTGTGGCATCTTCCATTGCCCTAGCCAGAAAGAAATCTTCCATGAAATTTCTTTCATCAATACTTTCTTCATACTTTTGATTTAAAATATGTTCATATTCTTCTATATATGGAAGTATTATTTTTGCATGTGTAGATCTATCTTTGGGTCCAAATTTCATATACTCATCCAAGAAATAAGATTCAAGGTAATTTGTAATATTATTTTTTTCTTCCATTAACTTGATAGTTGAACTTGAAAAATCCATTGTCTTCTGAAGGTTTCTTTTCATTTTATCATTTGTGATCTCAAAGGTATGATCTTTGCCCAGGTTATCATGAAGAAATTGTAACACAAAGAATGATATAATTCTATCATTTTCTTCATAATGGAATTTCCGTCGGTTATGACCATACATGAAGAATTTTACTATTTTATTATAGTCATGTTCCAGTGCTTGGAAATCTTTTGTATTTTCATGTGGTTGTCCCTCTTCACTGTAATTTTTCAATGATTCAATTTGTTTCCAATTGCTAAAGTTTTCAAAAATTCCTTTCATTTTGAAATTATCAGTTGTGTCGTAAATGTTAGAGATGGATCTCATGAGAGAATAGCTTGAAAAAATCATTTTCCCCCTGTTGCTTGGTACTTTTTGATGGTTTAAATTGAAGAAAAGAAAAAATTATAGAAAAATAAACTCAAATAAATTAGGAAAATTATCTAAAGATATCAGCATCAGTTTAAAGTGTATTGTGCACTAACCCTCTGTAAAAATCCTGAAATTGGAAAGTCCCCAGCTTCCAGGCATTAGTTTGCTGCTTGGATATTGTTGCCATGGAAGATTCCTCTGACCACGCTGAAAATATTGATGCTTGATTATGTAGTTCATTACCATAGTTGTTGCACATATATCAAGTGTTTTTTCATCATCAAAGTGAGCATTGAAATGTTTTTTCTCAATCATCTTATACTTGAGCATGTAATCAATTAATTGAATCATAATATTTTTCAGCTCAAATTCTCTCCTGTTTCCCTTAGAAAACAGATCAATTTTTCCATAAACAGAGATTTTAACTGTTTCCAAACTGACTAAGCATTTGATATAACCAGCTAAGAAATACTGAAGTTTGTCTTTAGTAGGAAATTGATTCTCCCTGAATGCCTGTTGTTTGTCTGGATTCAATTCACAAAATTTTGATGCCATAAGGTACTTGTATGTACCTTTCAGGCGGGGTGGACTTAATCTATTCAAAGCACCTTCATAATTATCTTCACCATGAACATCAAAGTAATTGATATTGTGAAAGTAGTTTTTTGGTGAAATCATATCAAGGAATTGCAAAACAATCTTGTAGTTTTTGTATACCTTTTTTTTTTTTTGCCCCCATTTTTTATTTCCAAAACAGTTTTTAGCTATTGTTACGTCATAATAGTGATGCTCCCATCTCTTTAGGCATTTATAAATGAATCTATAGTCATCTACAATATTTGACTTATCTTCATCTTCAAAATATTATCAAGTCATTGGATTGGATTGGATTGATGCAAACAGAAATTTTGGATTAGCAAAAAAATAATTTAGAATTTTAAGTTTATTCAAGATTTATCAATTTAAAAACTTATACAACCAAATTTTAGCTCACTGATTTTAATTGAAGTGGACTGTTTAGAAAAGTTAATTATATTTTTCAAGCCTTCTGAAATTTTTGCCTCTTCTTCAGTGGGCACTAAATCCAAGGCTCCATCACCAAAAGCTCTTGAAGAAAGATTACTTGTGCCCTTGACATTCATTTTTGCTAAAGTTTTGCCTTCTTCCAAAGTTTTAGAGGGTAAAGGAGTGCTGAAACTCATGGGAGAAAACATTCCAATTTGACAAGAGATTACTTTAGAATCAATATCTCCCTCAAGACCTGAAAACAAGAAATTATTATCAAGTAAAATTAGTTTGTGTATAATGAGATTGGTGGACCCAACACAATCACCTGTCAATTCTATGCATTGAATTTTCTGCCAAAGCAATAATGCCCATAATGCTGTGTGTTGGAAGCTCAAAAGGATTCTCATGGCATAAAAGTAGTCAGGTTAAATGGTAAATTAATGTTTGATTCCCTATAGAGATTTAAGTATTCCAATCTGATATATTTTTCCAGCTTAACAGATATTGAAGATGGACTGCAAGAAGGCAAACACTCAAAAATAAGTGCAATTGGAATTTCAATATAGAAAGAAAGAAAAAAATAGAATAAGAATTGAGGCCCAAATCCAGAGAGAAATTCACTGGTTTATATATCAAAGACATGAGGTAAAACATCAAGATGGAAAAAATGGAGAGCCACATACATGACACAATACCTCCCAGATAATGAATAGATTATGCAAATAAGCACAAGGTGAATGAACACGATGAAACCAGTTAGAGAAAAATGGATGGTGAAACCCCCTATTATATGGGGCTAAATAAAAAGAAAAAATACATTCAGTGGCTTACATACCAAAGACATTAGGTAACACATCAAGATGGAGAAAATGGAGAGCCAGACATAACACAATACCTCCCAGAAATCAAATTGATTATGAAAATAAGCACAAGATGAATCAACAAGATGAAACCTGTCAGAGAAACATGGATGATGAAACCCCCTAGATGGGGCTATAGAAAAAGAAAAAATACATTCAGTGGCTTACATGCCAAGGACATTAGGTAAAACATCAAGATGGAAAAAATGGAGACCCACACATACACTGCGAAAGGGGTTGTATTGGTTACAGCCCCCGGTAACGTCGGCCGGAGCCGAGCGATATAAGGTCGGTCTGGGAGACCGATCTCATATCGGCTGGGTCAACCAATGCATCAAATGGCGCTTTAAAATGTATCGGTAGACTCAGCCGATATAAGATCGGTCTCCCAGACCGGTCTTATATCGGTTGGCTCCGGCCGAGCCCTGATCGGTCTCTCAGACTGAGCTCACATCGGTCGGCTCCGGCCGACGTTACCGCGGGGGGCTGTATGTAAAGAATGAAGTTTTATTTTCGAGAAAATAAAATAGAAAAGATATGATTTGAAGGTGAAAACAAAATAAATCCCATGAGGGAAAAAGGGAAAACAACAAAAGAAAGGTTAACTGTTTATAGTTAAATACACGCGTCTGATTCAGGATTTCCTAGGCGCGTCTTCGCGTTTGTTTTTAAGGAAAATCTACTACATGGTTATGTATTTACAAAATGTTGGGCAGAATCTAATTTTAATCTTCAATGAGTGAATTTTGTATTGATTTATTGAATTATATGTATGTATTTATTTTTTATTTATTTTTATTTTTTTTTTTTTTTTTATTTTTTTTTTGCCAAGGTTGTCTTGATGTTGACAAAATGACCCGCCATATACCTGTGAATATAAACAAAACTTGGTCAAGATATTTTTTTTTTAACTTAACAAGGTACGGACAAATTTTTCAGAAGTAAGAATGATACTTTCGACGCCATACTCGTCATGCAAAAACTCTATATAAGGGTGCATAGTTTCCTTAAACATTCCTCCTTTTACCCATGTATCATCAGCCGCCGAGCCCCCCCGCCACCTAACCAAATATTTGTGTGATTTTCGCAGGCGGTTCGGAGAACAGTAACCGATTAGTGCTTCTACATCGGATTCGTCCCAAAAATGCTGTCCCAGGACAATGGGGCCTCTGGGAGCATGTGATATCATTCGATTTGGGAAATCCTGCGGGTCAGAAAAAGGTAACAGAAGTGAGGAATGGAAAACAGGGTGAATTTTTGAAAGATCCGCTGGCAAAATGAGTCTGTAAACATCTTTTCCGAGGACAATATCGATCCTGAATGGCCCTAAACGTTTGAAGTCCAATTTGCTGGATGGTCGGACCGAATGAATATTTCGCCGTAAAAGCCAAACCCAATCCCCTTCCTTGTATGTTGGAGCTTCCCTATTGCGTTGATCGAAATATCTTCGTTGAACCTCTTTAGCCTTGGCCAAATTATCTTGTAACGATTCTTGTACCGTGGATAAATCTGAAACAAATGCATCTGCCGCTGGGACAGGAGAACCATTAATGAGGTTACTTATACGAGGATGGAAAGCATATTGCGAAAAAAAAGGGGAAAAGCCTGTAGATGCTGAAACCGAATTGTTGAAAACAATTTCCGCTATGGGGAGGAGCTGCGACCAGTCGTCCTGTCTGTCCGAAACAAAGTGGCGTAAATATGTTTCCACTGTTTGATTAACCCGCTCGGTTTGACCATCCGTTCTTGGATGCCATGCTGTTGAAGGGGCTGGCTTGATCCTTAAGAGCCGCTGAACCTCCTTCCAGAACTTGGAAACAAACAAAGAACCTCTGTCGGAAACAATTTTATCAGGTACACCATGTAATCGAACAAATCTATCAAAGAAAGAGTAAGCAAATTCTTTGGCCTTCCAGGACTCATTCGCCGGTATGAGATGAGCACCCTTCGAGAAATGATCCACGATGACCAATATGGAGTCAAATCCTGAGGAGACCGGTAATTTCACAATAAAGTCGATGCCGATTACGCTCCAAGGTCTGTCAGGTATTTCCAAAGAGTTCATTAGTCCCGGTGGTCTTTGATTTGAATGTTTTGCACGTTGGCAGGAGAAACACGACTTGGTATACTGAATAACATCCCGACGGATACCCGGCCACGTCATTGACCGAGTTATCAAGTCTAATGTCTTGAGAGATCCCGGATGTCCTGATGATGGTTTGTCGTGGAAATCCTTCAGAATCCTAGATCCCAGTGCCGTAGGAACAAAGATCCGTTCGTTTAACCACCAGAGCCCATCTCGGAAATCCAAATGATCATCCTCCTCTGGATCTGGGGGATCTGCTTCGTATGGCGACGTCAATAAGCTCTTCAGATTTGCTGAAGGAGGACAGAAAAAGACATCCTTAATGGATGATGTTGAATTGTCAGCAATTGCCTCTTGTTCTGCAAGAGACTCTGGACCTGATACTATTTCCCCAATGTCAATCCTAGGATCCAAAGTGTCTTCCTTGGTGCCCTGAATTTTCCAATCGTCCCCCGTTTTCGCCAGTAACAATCGTTTTGACATCTCCTCTTCTCCTTCTGGCAAGTAATCCGGGCGGCGAGTAGGCGGGTCGGCAGGGTTCAAACGACCCGGAATATGTCTAATGGTAAAATTAAAAGAGGTGAGAAAAGCCGCCCAGCGCGTCTGCCTATCGGAGAGGTGTTGACTAGTAAAGAAATACTTGAGATTCGCGTGATCAGAGAATACTACCACCGGTTCATTTGTATCAATCAGCCAAGCCCGCCATTCAATAAATGCCTGTACTATTGCCCCCGATTCCTGATCATGACATTGCCAGGAGACCTCACCATTGTTCCACTTTTTTGAAAGAAAGGAAACAGGTCGAAGAATACCGTTTATATCGGGCTGCGAGAGGACCGCAGACAAGGCATATTTTGAGCTATCTACATGAATCGTCCGTGGCTTGGCGAAATCAAAATGTTGTAACAATGGAGCCTCAGTGAACTTAGACTTTAGTGTATTGAAAGCCGATTGACACTCAGCTGATTTCAATCCACTCGCCACATCGACCTTATCTTTAGTGAGTGAGGTGAGAGGAGCCGCTACCAATGAAAACCCTGCAATGAATTTCCTGTAAAAATTGAGATAACCGAGAAATCGAGAAAGTAATTTCAAATTAGTGGGATAAGGCCAATCTGTGATTGTACTCAGCTTATCAGACTCCATGCGGACTCCTTCTGAAGATATGGAAAATCCCAAAAAAACGACTTCATCAGCGTAGAATTTGCATTTCTCGGGTGAGGCAACAAGGGAGTTTTGTTGCAACTTCTCTAAAACCTGAGTGACGTGAAACTGGTGTTCCTCTCGTGTCTTGGAAAATATCAAGATATCATCTATATAAACAAAGCAGAATAAGTTTAGCATTTCTTGCAGCACATATTGGATAAAACGCTGAAAACAAGCAGGAGCATTAGCCAAACTAAAAGGCATGACTAAATACTCATACAGGCCCCAGGGTGTGCGGAACGCAGTCTTCCATTCATGACCTTCAGCAACCCTCAACAAATTAAAAGCAGCCTTCAGGTCGATCTTTGTAAAAAATCGGCACCCTTGGAGCTGATTCAACAATTGACCCAGGATGGGAATGGGATAACTATCGCGAATTGTCATTGCATTCAGACCGCGATAATCCACACACGGCCGGGGCTTCTTACCAGGAACTCAAACGAAAAAAATGGGAGCGGCTGCACTAGAGGAAGAGACGCGAATGAAACCCTTTTTTAAATTATCATCAATGTACAATTTCAACTGCTGCTGTTCAAAAAAAGACAAGTTGTACAATCCCCCAAACGGGGGCGAAGCTCCCTCCTTTAGATTAATAGAAATATCCATCTCTCTATGGGGGGGAAGCTGACAATTGGTCTGCGGAGAAAATATGTCAGCAAAACGATTAAACTCCGGAGGTATGACAGGAAAAGGAACGGATGGGGTACTGGAGGAAGGTGGCTGAATAGAGAACCCTCTTGTACCTTCAGGATTCCCTCCCAGCGATGTAGATTCGATCACGTAGAGAGGGGTCGTCCCAAGGGTAAATTGATGGCCCCCTTTCAAGCTACCAGACGCCACCCAGCCTTGTCGATTCAACCAAGGTAGCCCAAAGATGGCGTCCACTGATCCAAGTCGAGTGATGCCAAATGAGCTTTGGAGTGTAAAAGGTCGGGAGTCAATGGCCGAAAGCTGGATCATGCCGGCCCAATCTTCATTCACAATGCCGCCTACTCCTTTGCGTCCGTCAAAACCCACACATCGAATCGGGTGTTGACGCGCACGCCGCCGAAGATCATGAGTTCGAACAAAACTCTCGTTGATGAAGTTGGCCATTGCCCCCGTGTCCACCAGAATGGTCGCCGGTACCCAAACCCCTTCCGGTGTTTTGAACGAAACTGGGACCAAAAAACGACTTCCAGCCGATCCTGTCAGTTTCACCTGAACCTCCGAGATCAGGATCGCCACCGTAGCACACGCAGATTCCTCATAATCCTCATACATCTCATCGAACCCCATATCAGGTTGATGAGCTGGGGAGTGTGTATCAGAAATTGGGTCGGGGGAAGGGGGTTTTATCGTTGACACGTAAGTGAGAGGGAGGAGGCCTGGTGGGGAAGGTGGGGGGGGGGAAAACGGAGTCGTAACCGATGACACCGTTGCCTGACTTGGGGAATGACGGCAACGATCCACAAACGCCTGACGTCGCTCGAGAGAGATTGGAGGATTTGGACAATTCAAACTACCCGTGTGCGTGCCCGGAACAATGGGCGACAAACAGCGGAAGCAAAGTTGTCGAGCTCTACAGAAAGTTCGACAAGCGTTGATCAGCGTCCTGTTAGCCGGAAACACTCTAGTTGAATCAATCTCCATGGCATCGGGATCCGCTGGTTGATGATGTTGGGGAAGAGGGCGAAGCTGTTGAGAATGATGAGGCGTTGGTTGGTGAGAAGAGAGTGGTTGATGTGGAGCCCCCGAGGTGGATTCCGAAGGGAGAAGGGCCAAAAGGTCAAGTTGCGCCGCTGCGTCGGAGGCCAATTCCATTTGTTTGTCGAGGGAACCGCATTGAGTCCAGGCTTTGGACATGGCCTGGCGCACTATACGAGGGTTCAAACCAGAGACGTATTTCTCCATACGCGTTTTTTCAACATCCTCAACCAGATAAACGAGAGATTTAAAATGGGAATTATACTCCCCAATGGTCAGGCCCCTCTGCTTACACGCCACCAAAGCTCTCTTCGCGTTTTCCCGAATGAACTTATCCCCAAAAACCGCTATGAGTCCGTCCAAGAACGTGGTGACCGACAACAGAGTTGGGAGAACAAAAGGTTGGCCGTGCAGATCCTCATACATGTCAGTCACTCCCTGTCTCCTGGCGTTATCGATGACCAGAGAATTGTACCAGTTCACCAAGGGGGAAGTGGTTTTCCGGTGTTCCGCTGGATGATAGCCGAAGTGCTGGGAGATCCAGACTATTTTTCGTGTTTCCGATTGAAATCCCGGAGAGACACGTAGAAAATCTCAAATCGAACGGAGGAAAGACAGCAGGTGGCCGGAATCGCCCGAAAACCAGACATCCTTCAGCTTCATAGGTTCTGGGGTGGAGAAGATGTGGGGAGGAGAATGTCGGGTCGGTTCGGTCGTTGGAAAAAGATGAGGGGGGGGATGACGATCCTGCGCCGAGAAGAAGGGATTGGGATGGGGGTGTGTTGGGAAAGAGGAGTGAGGAGGGGGAACAGAGAGAGGTGGGGGGGGATTATGAGAATGATGATCCGCTTGATGAGTTGAGCTTAACGGGGGAGCCGGGGTTTGGAATGCTTGAAGGGTCTCCATCATCGACATCATCCTTTCGAATGATTGTTGAAGCTGAACGAACTCCAAGCGCCCCACGGGTTGATTCTCCGATCCTGAATAATGGATTAGTTGAGAAGCGGCCTGGGATTTGGGTCCCTGCTGGGTCTGATCCGGTTCCTCGGAAGTCCCGGAACGGTCAATGCCAAACTGGGGCATTCGTTGCCGCGTAGAGGCCGGATGAATTCGTCGAGTCGAGAGGGAGAACTGAGGAGGGGCTAATTGTCGACGCTGGGGCTGAGTAACAGAAAAGAGAGAGAGATGGGCAGGAGGAATAGTGAGACGGAGAGGGTACACGGGATAGGTCGGTGCTATCGGGGGGGAAGGAGGCGCAGAAACAGGGTTGTTTGTGGATGATTCAGCCGAAAAGTAATTTTCGGTGGTTGATGATTCAGACAGCTTGGCGAAGGATAAACAGGGGTGTTTATACTATCAGCTGAGTGAGTAATGTCTCTGTATCAGGTATTCCAGACAAAAGTTTGATTATAAGATTCGTTGTGAAATAGGTGTAGAAGACCGATATGTAGTTGTGGGATTTATAATGTAAAGAATGAAGTTTTATTTTCGAGAAAATAAAATAGAAAAGATATGATTTGAAGGTGAAAACAAAATAAATCCCATGAGGGAAAAAGGGAAAACAACAAAAGAAAGGTTAACTATTTATAGTTAAATACACGCGTCTGATTCAGGATTTCCTAGGTGCGTCTTCGCGTTTGTTTTTAAGGAAAATCTACTACATGGTTATGTATTTACAAAATGTTGGGCAGAATCTAATTTTAATCTTCAATGAGTGAATTTTGTATTGATTTATTGAATTATATGTATGTATTTATTTTTATTTATTCATTCATTTTTTTTTTTTTTTTTTTTTTTTTTTTTTTTTTTTTTGTCGAGGTTGTCTTGATGTTGACACTGTAGCGATACAACCCCTTTCGCAGTGATATCGCAATACCTCCCAGAAATCAAGGCCCCGTTTGGCAGCCGTCATGTTATGTAATATTGGCCGCTCATACATAAGATGATATTTATAACTCGGATTTTATACATTTTGCAACATAACCCAACTGTTTGGCAACATCTTCAACCATCATATACAGCTAGGACAGGAAAGCTTGCCGGTTCGGCAGACTGAAAATCCAAAAAACTGAATTTGGATTTTCAGTCTCAGCCCTGCAGCCTCCTGTATCGGAATTCTAAATTCCTGTATCGGAATTATAAATATTCCAACTCTTCCCCCCCCTTCCCACTTCTTCCCCTCACCGTCACCACTTTTTTCCCCCCCGTCCTACACCATTAAACCGCCCACCATGCCCCCCGACCCCGAGAAAGTGATTAATAAAGAATTTCACCCCCTATTTTTCGATCCCGCCAACCCTTTCCCATTATTCAATCCGGCCAACCCTTTCCCAGCAACCTATTCCGTTCCTATCGATTTCCCCGTTCCGGTGCGCATTTTTTGCCTCTTCATCCTCTTCTCCTCCCACTATTGCTGCTGACATTCATCCCCCTCCCCTCCCCCCCCCTTTTCGCAATGCAATCGCCGGGAATGGATGTTTATCACAGTTTTCAACAGGTATATCAACATTTTGGCCGTGTAAGCAACTTTATGTTTTCTCCGTGATACATACATAAATGATGTTCAGCTAACTGAACTCCCCACACTGCTCAGGCAGCATGGTGTTTGTGAAATACGGCCAAGACGTGAAAGTCATTGTAGTCAAAATGAGCTTGCGCGGCCTGTCCCTCATGGAAATCAACAATGCTCTTGATCATAATGTCTCGCCAGAATCCCTTTCCCGCTGGAATCACCTTTATCAAACCACTCGCAGTGTCATTCGGGATCCATGAAGATCGTGGCCGCCCCCTAGCTTTCACCCACGAGGAGGCCGAGTTTGTGCTGGAGGCCCTGGAAGCGGAGCCAACCATATATATCAACGAAATTCAAAGCCACCTGCTGGCAATGACTGGAACTCACCACCCTGCCTCAACAATCAAGGCCAAGCTCAAATTACGCCTGATGATGACCAAGAAAGTGGCTCGTACAGTGAATCCTGCCCAATGTCCGTTGGCTCGAGCGGCTTATTCAGCTGAGATTGGGGCTTTTCCACCGCAATATCTGGTCTTCCTAGGTAAGATTCATCTTGACACTGTAATTACAGACATAAATGTTTGACAATGCGGGTTTCATTTCTTTCAGATGAATGTGCTGTATCACTTGGGACACACTCGCGCGACCGAGTGTGGGCGCTCCGAGGCCGACAGACGCAACGGATCCCCAAGGCACTCCGGGCTGCTAGGATCTCAGTGCTGCCTGCGGTATCGCTTGACGGACTCCTTTGCAGCATTGCACAGGAGGGCACAATTGTGCGACTAGATGTAGAGTATTTCATAGAAGAGGTATTGGTCAGTGATCAGTTCCCCCCCCCCCCCCCCCCCCCCCCCCCCTTGGTCCGGTGGCAAATCAATCTGATACTAACGCTGTGGTGATCCATTCCACTTCATTACTATATTGTAAAGATTACTTATCATTCATAAACCCCAAATATTTACACATATACACATATAAATCCCAAACCTTACACATATTCACCATTATTATTGCATAATCAGATTCTACACCCCATTTTAACCCTAGTCACTCACTCCAACCACACTCAAATTCCTCATGGTTCAAGAGTTACAGGCAAACCAAGAATAATCCAGCAAGTTACAGTGTAAAGCAAGTTATAGAATACAATAAGTACATATTATAAGTAGATATATTACACAACCAAGATACAAAATAAATATTATATAAAATACATAGACACTACATAACATACACTGCACATGACTAGGCTTTATTCAGTAACATCTTACATCATATCTACTGTACATAAATTCTACCTTCCCACTACTCATCTGTCACTATCATGACTATTTCATATAAGTCACTTTCTCACTACTCATCTGTCATGTTCTTCCTTTTTCCCACCAGCTACATGTCATAGCCTAGTTGTTCCTCCCTCCAGCCTTATGGCTCCTCCTCTTTCTCAGATATATAAGGACACCTGTTCCTCCCTCTTGTTCCCTTATGGACCCCCTGACTTACTATATGGACCCCCAGACTTACTAAATTACCCCAACATATACCAACATTACAGATCCCATAAATTAGTATACATACTTAGTAGAGTTACCATCACCCTTAGGAATATATAAATATACATACCAGCTTAAACCTCAATATAAGAAGACTGCCCCTCTCTTGCTTGACCCACTTTGACTCCATAGCTACCAACCCTGCCCCACATTGTACTTTATATAAATACTTTATACAACTCATCCCCCCTTATCCATCCCTCTCACCTGGTGTGTGTGGTAAACAAGCACATTAGTATTAGTCTTCTAAGAGTAGATATAAATTAGCCACACCTTTTATTTTTATTCTTAGTGTTACACTCATCCCCTTAGCATTAGTCAGGAAGGCAGCTCTTATATCAGCACCTTTGTCATAACCTACATTAGTACTAGTGTAGTTATACATATCCCTTCCAAGCTCTATTCTGTCCTTTGAGTAGTTCCACAACGCTTGCACACGCCCCCCCCCCCCTAACAGATCCCAGTGATGAATCCGTTCCCACGACGTGTAATAGCATCTTGGTTTTGGATAATGCACCGGTGCACCATGGCGGGCGGATTGCGGAGATTTGTGATGCTGCAAATGTGCTATTGTTTTACTTGCCAACTTATTCCCCTGACCTCAACCCAATAGAGAAAGTGTTTTCCGTTTTAAAATTGCAGCTGAAACGACAAGAGGTCCTGACTGGCACAGGCGAAGATGCCGAAATCATCAAAGATTTTTTGCCGTCCATAGTTAGCTCAGAAATCATGCAGTCGCTCTACCAGGGATGCGGGTACTAGACATCATCACGGTTCAGATGTTGTTTGCCCAGCCATCTTTTTTTGTTTTGGTTTGTTAGCTTGCATATACACGTTGTCATTAGTCAATTACCCTCATGAATATATAAATGTAAAATCGTTTAAGACCCCCTTCAACAATACTATGTATATTCCAAGGCAGCTTTTGCCTCATTCAACCTTGCTAGTCCCCTCCCGATGCCATACATCTGGGCCATCCAAGAGGCCAGGCCAACAAGAATTGGCCAAGTGGATGACCACATGTGTGCCCAGTGGATGAGCACATGTGTTTGATTTTGGGATGGTTGGGTAATGTCAAGGAATTGAGTATGTATAATAAGTTGGTCACTAGTACCTACACATGGCTCTGACTTCCTCTCCCGCGCGATGCTCTCTTCAATATTCACTTAATGTTTTGTTGCGTTTTTAGGTCTTGAATACATCCACATCACTGCTGAACAGCTCAAATAGTAAGGGGAAGAGAGCTTGGGCAAGCAATAAGTCAATCGCACAGGAAGGTGTATATTTCAAATAAGACCGGGTGACTAAGGAGCACGTGTACAACTGTTTTCAGGCTAGGAATCGAGTATGTATAATAAGTTGGTCACTAGTACCTATATTTCAAATCAGACCGGGTGACTAAGGAGCACGTGTACAACTCTTTTCAGGCAAGGAAATTATGGGAGAACTAATGAAAGGAATCCAATAACCAGAGGCAAATGTGGTGGGAAACAAGTATGGAGACGAGTAATTGAGGGGTAAGTCCTCAGAGAGTATACAATGAGACAATCTTCAGCTCGCAGTGGCGATGTCAGCCTCTGTGATGCCAAGAACTGGATTCTTCTAGCTACACAGGGTGCAAGGTAAAAACAGCTGCAGGTTGTGCAGTGACAGGTGGGTAAAAAAGGTGAAAAGATATAAAAAAACTATAAAGTTTTTATTAACAGAGGGGCCTGAGTTACAGGGGTATTTACTGTGCCCTCTAAAATATTCAGGACCTGAGTTAACAGGGGGTATTTTGGGTACCTGAAAGTCTAGTCCTTTGAACAAGGAGTACACCTAGACAATAACTGCTGAAGGAATGGAGGAAATAGACTTACTGCTTCTATTTCCTGTCAGAGGTTCTTCAGGGAGTTGTAGGTGGTCCAGAAGCGCTCACAAGGTTGAGTAACAGGTGGTGGTTGAGTGCTGAGAAAGGTGAAAGGGTTGTTGAATGAACTTCAAGTATAAAACAAGCAAAAACTGACTATATAACAGGCTAAAAAGGCTGGTTGATATGGTGGGTAAAAGCTGGTAAATGTATATGAAGATGGGGATATCATTTCGTGGGAAGGAAGGGCTGTTTATATATCCATTCTGGGCTCTTGGGGGCGAAGCAGAAGCTCTGTTTTGCCTGGTCTAGTCTTCTACTAAGCCCTAGTTACCTGTATAACTGGTTTGGTTACGGTAGGGCTTAGTTACATGTTTCAAAAGGCCCAAAGTGGTTTAATGTTCTCATAAAGGTGAATACTTTCGTTTCTTCCTTCCTTTTGGACCAGTAGTCTATGTACAACCAACCAATTGGGCTAGCTTGGCGTTAGTAGGAAAAGTATGGCCGCGGCGTTGGTTGTGGCTTTTATTACAGGTGCCAGGTACATGTAACTATGGAAATTATGATGTCAACCTTATTTATGCATCATACCCGAACTCTATTAACCTTAATTACATAGTCTACTAGCATATATTCAAGGTTATGTAGATCTTTAAGTCATATAAAACCTTGAAGGCCTTGTGAAGGGATATGAAGGAGTAATAATTAAGGGGTACTTTTGCTGAGCTACCCTAGGTTAATTTACGTTTAGATTCAGAATCTGAAATAATATTCTAAGTTTTCTTTATACTTTAGAAGTTATAACTAGATTCTGTGTTATATGTTTTGTTTTTAATCATTTCTTTTGAAACAAAAGACGTAAGGTGTGCATTCTTTTGAGACTAAGAATATACGTTGTATATTGATGTAATTTGCTATGGTCAGGTTGTCTCTGAATTAGTAGCAGGCTGACAGGCGACAGCCTCAAATCATCTGCCAGCGCGGGCCAGGCCTATTGCCCCTCATTAAGCCCCATGGAACATCTCAGCATATTCCATTGTGGAGTAATTGGGTGAAGCCCCATATGACTCATCTGGGGCAAGCTCGTCAGTATGGAGGTCATCGTTCAAGAAAGGGTAGCCAAGGTTCCCGGGTGGACCGACGCCTTGGGCTCCTATAGTCGAATCCAAGCAGACAGCGGAGGCTGGTAAGCCTGAGTCAGGACCCTCAAGGGGCCGGATGTTGTTGATGATTGCGCCACGCAGTGGGAAAGGTTGATCGGTTGCCATGTCAATGTGAGTGTGGGCTGTGGTATCCAAGGCTATGACATGTAGCTGGTGGGAAAGGAAAATATGACAGATGAGTAGAAAAGAAAGTGACACATATGAAATGGTTTTGACAGTGACAGATGAGTAGTGGAAAGGTAGAGTTAATGTATATATGTAATATGTTATGTAGTATATATTATATGTATTATGTATCTTGGTTGTGAAATATATCTAATTATAATATGTACTGTATTCTATACCTTGCTTTATACTGTAACTTGCTGTATTATTCTGAGTTTGCCTGTAACTCTTGAACCATGAGGAAATTGAGGGTAGTTGTAGTGAGTGACTAGGGTTAAAATGGGGTGTAGAATCTGATAATGTAATAATAATGATGAATATATATAAGGTTTGGGATTTATATGTGTATATATGTAAGTATTTGAGTTTTATAAGTAAATAATAGTTATTAAAATATGGTAATGAAGTGGAATGGATCACCACATCGTCGGATAACGAGAGCATATCACCGCCGTGTGAAGAGTTAGCTGTCGTGCGTCGAGACAAAGGCGGGTCCCTTGGAGGGCCTATCGTGCCCCCTGGAGAGATGACTGGCACGGCTGCGGTGGTGATCTTTGGGGCCACATAACGCCCGCCTGACAAACATCGAACCGGAGCGAAGTTTGGCTGACCAGAGGGTGACCCAACTGCCGATGGCAGGGCATCCGGTCGCTTGGGAGTCGACCCGCTGCGGCAATGTCGGGCTAGACGCAACCCCTGATTGGCGCCATAGTCTGCAAGGGTGCGAACGCGCACCTCTTCCGACTTGAACTGAGGGAGCTTGGGGGGGTTATCCAGATCCACGCCGGGTGCACTGTGCATCATTGCTCGGCTCCATAGGTGCAAGCCCTCGGTAGTAATACAAATCAATCGCGAGCTGTCGTTGGGGTCCTGAATTCGCATGTACTCTGCATCACACCCGTACTTGCCCGTGATGTGCTGGGTGATTTCGGCTACAATCCAAACACATTCTTGTGCACTAACATCGGCCTTGGGCTGATGCATAATCCGGAATCAGTCTATTTGCAAATGATGGGGTCGAGATATATCAAACTAGACTTACATTGTGAGCTATACAATCTTGAGCCCTTTGGAGTGCCACGCGTGTATCCTCGGGACCGTAGTTTAAGGCCAAGCTGTTGTTTTGCGCTCTTTCCTGGGGAGTAACCGGACCAACTATGGGTCAGAACCCATATAACCAACTCGGACAGACAGATAACTCACTGCAAGGACCTCCTTAGCCGACTTGCAAGGGTCATCCATTGAGATCTTTAGCCCCGCTCGAACCGTTGGGCTGGCATTGACAGCATCCACAAAACCCGTGAACCCGTGGTTGGAGGTGACGAAGTGGTTCTTGTTGGCGCCATAGGTTGAGCTCTTGAAAAGGATGCACTGCCATCGGAGCACGTTGGAACTATCCAAAGCTTGAAGGTGGCTACCCAGATGCTCGCGGCTTGCCTCAAGTAGTTCCATGACGTCGGCCTTGAAATCGTCCCACGTGAATTTTGAGATCACGCCGTGCCATTCGACATCCTTTTTGGTATATATCTTCTCCCACTCTTTTGGGTTTGAGCTAGACGACTTAGACAACCCCGCTGCGGGTGCACTCATCAATCGGTTATAAACCACATAGTCCACGTATATTGTGCGAGACGGGAAGGATGGCTCGGATTGCATTTTCTGGGGAAGAATAACTAGTCAGCCTGATGTGTTTCGGTCAGATGCAAGAACCCCTGGGGCCAGTAACATTGAGCTCACCGTGCTGGGAGAAACTAGTGCGGTTAACAACTTCACACAGAAGGGATCTTGGACGACAAAAACCTGGTTTGATGATTAGAGGGGGATGAATGGATGTCAGCAAATGAATATCAGCAGCAACAGTGGGAGGAGAAGAGGATGAAGAGGCAAAAAATGCGCACCGGAACAGGGAAATTGATAGGAACGGAATAGGTTGCTGGGAAAGGGTTGGCCGGATTGAATAATGGGAAAGGGTTGGCCGGATTGAATAATGGGAAAGGGTTTGCGGGATCGAAAAACAGGGGGTGAAATTCTTCATTAATCACTTTCTCGGGGCGTCGCACGCCAACGGGGCCATTTTTTTGGTGCGGCCTACACGGTTTAATGGTGTGTGGTTCCCAGGATGGCGTGTGGGAAAAAAGTGGGAGGGACCACTGACGGAGCGAGGCCGGCCGTGACATAATTGAGTGGAGGGAGATTAGTGGGAAGGGTTATACAACCTCGGGGGAAGAGGCTTGGGCCAAGGAAGTGGCTTTGTATAATTCTGGCTGACGAGGTACAACCTCGGAAGGAAGTTTGGCCGAGAATAGCCTCCAATACAGGTTGTAGCCTCGCGGCCGGGAGGACTTCCTCCTGCAGGGTTATACAACCTGTCGGCCAGAGGAAGTCTCCCGGCCGGCGAGGCTAAAACCTCCGGCCAAATTCCTGGCTGAGAGGTTTTAACCTTGGAGGAAGTTTTCAACCTCGTCTTCCTCCTGCCGAACCTCGCCGCCGGGAGGAGACAAGGTTTCCTCCTCAGCCAGGAGGACTCCTCCTGGCCGAGAGGTTGTATAGCTGCCGGCCGGGAGGAAGTCCTCCCGGCTGACATCCTCGTACACGTAATCGAGTGGTCCCTCCCACTCGATTCTCGCTCACGTTCGAGTTCCCTCCCACTCGATTATCTTGGCGTTTTTTTAACGCCAGTGTAATTTGGCCATTGGCGTGCGGGGCCCACACGCCAAAAAAAAATGGCGTGTGGGAACACACTTTTTGGCGTGCAGGTGAATATCATTTGTTTCGAACTATGGTGGGCGGTTTAATCGGTGAAGTGGGAAGGGGGGGGAAGAGTTGGAATTTTATAATTCTGATACAGGAATTTTTAAGCTGCAGGGCTGAGACTGAAAATCCAAATTCAGTTTTTTGGATTTTCAGTCTGCCGAACAAAAATTGTGTTGATTGGCATTGCTATGGTTTCGAACTACAAGTTTTTGTTTTTAAGCTTGAAAAATTGTTTGAGCACTTGGTGTTATGAGGACCTAAGTTCTGTGAGTACGCGGTAATCTAGACAATTTGATCTACGGTGTAGTGGGGGGGGTGTGATGTTTTTTAACCTTCTCAGGTTGGTTTATAAATGGGTAACAGGTATTGAAATTGAAAGAGAGGGTTTTTGTGTGAAGGGGACAACTAATAAAGGGTTTGCAATTGA
Organism: Puccinia hordei; assembly: GCA_007896445.1. Taxonomy (NCBI): domain Eukaryota; kingdom Fungi; phylum Basidiomycota; class Pucciniomycetes; order Pucciniales; family Pucciniaceae; genus Puccinia; species Puccinia hordei. Next base: position 129,057 of record RDRW01000111.1, read on the forward strand.
AGGGGGAGGTGTAGTTGTCCTGGGTTGGAAGGGGTAGCGGCCAGGGGTTGGGCTTGCCGGGATTTGAACACCGGACTTGTCACTCTCTCAGGAGTGAGATAATTTATTGCACAGGGGCGACACCGAGCTTCCGTGGGTGATGGTTACCGCTAGACCATCCAGGCCCCAAAGCCAATGCATGATACAGCCTGGCAAAGGGATTACTAGTGCCTTATTGAGGGATTTGTGAGCAAATATCAGCTGCAAACAGGTGATACTTTTGACTTGCATTTTTAGCTTAATGTAGATAAAATACTCATCCAAAATCATCTCTGATTAGGCCTGACAAACAAAGGAATTGTTCAACCTCCAAACACAACATTGCAAAATGCCATTGGGCCCATATTTGGTATCTTCAAGCACAGGTTTCCAATTCTTACAAAACCCCTTGAATATCCAATCCCTGTGCAAGGACAATTGGTTTTATCTCTTGCAGTTGTTCATAACTTCATCGTGTGTGATAGACAAACACACATTGATGATTCTCCTGAACCATCAAGCAATTTGGCAAGTATTGAGATAACCAATTCAAATGAGATAATGCTAGAAGAACGCAATGAATATTTGGCCTGGAGGGATGAACTTGCAGAAGCCATGTGGCTTGATTATGCATCATACAATTTATTACAAGGAAGAAGTGTCAGTCATTGTCCAAGCGGCCAACCAATTTTCAGGGGAAGGCGTGGACAAGGAAAAAAAGAGGCTCAACCCAATCTCATGTACTCTCCTAGTGACCATCCTCTGTCCAAATTTCTAGTTATCTACAGTTTTACTCTCCTGACCCAATGCTCTTGGATGTACTCTCCTAACTGCTCCTTGGTCACTCATGACCTTGAATTCTGATGATGTTATCTATCTACTTATTATACTCTCCTGACCTCTCTCGGTCCTTACATGATATTAATATGATTTTATCTACCTACTTTATACTCTCCTGACTGCTCTTGGTCCTTACATGATATCAAGTATAGAAAATATTTTAATTAAAATGATATCAAGTCAAGAAAATATTTTAATTAAACTTCATACTCTCCTGACTGCTCTTGATCCTTAAATGATGTGAAGTCAAGAAAAGTTTTTAACTAAATTCATCTAGGTTTCTGAATCTACAATACGATTTTATAGCCGTAATAGATGCATATCTTTGCGTTCAATTGACATGAATAAAGCAGCCTGGCATTCAGAGTAAAGAACATTGATGAGAGCCAGTTGTTGTGAATCATCAAAGTCTGCAGTGATTTTATCCTGAAAAAACCTCATTGCAGTTGCACCTTGAGTCTTCCTTGGTCCAGGTTGATTGATTGTAATAAGTTCTTTCAGGGCACCTACAATTTGCGACCCAGTTGAGATTCTGCCGGCTGTAAAATGAACCTGCGGAGAAACTGAATCTTCTGACTGAGATGTTGACTGATGGCTTTTGGTTTGCTGAGTATTCTGAGATAAGTTGATTGATGGATTTTCATGTAAAATGGGTTGAGAAGAAGTATTGATTGAGATTGATGACATTTGATTCACACCAGTTCCAACTAACTTCTCAAAAATCTCACTTAATAATGGCCATTCCGGGAATGGTTTTCCCTTGAAATTCTTGGCCTGCGGGTGAGACTGTTCAAGAAAATATCAGTTAAAATTATTTTTGATGTTAACACATAGCATCCTGATTAACTCACAGTAAGGTAATTGTTCCAAACCTGCTCTGGTGTGGTGACCTCAAATTTATCTTCATTCCAGCCAAAGACACTCTGGTTTTTCAGCTTGAAAAAAATGCTGTATTCCTTTTTGAAGCCCTGGATGAAATGCAATGAATTTGAATCAGTAGGGTAACTTGAGAAAGAAATTTGATGACATGTGTATCATACTTGATTATAATTTGACTTCACTTTTTTCATCCAGATCAACTGTTGGGAACTTCAACTGCAAGATGGATGCTATGGATTGATGGGTCTCAGGCTTGAAGACATTGTAAGATCTTTTTCCTTCATGTACCGCCTGGACATAGAGCTCAAGAGCAGCTTGCTTCATCTCCAATGTCCAAAAGAGCTTTGATGCTTTGCAACTGTTTGGAGTGCTTTCAAGTAGACAGTTTTGCTGAGATGGTTGTAGAGTTGAATCTTCTTTGATGTCCACATCAGAGATCATTGAAAGTGATGACAAGTAACAGGGTGGAGTAGCGTTGGGTTGATTGTGATGAGGTTCAGGATGGCTTTGCTTTTGGGAAGGTGCCTGATGTAACACCAAATACACCCCCAGGAGGTCTATTTGAGATTTGGCGGGGGGGATGAGGAGTATTATGCATCATGACTTTTGTAAACTGCACAAAATGTGTGTGATAAAATATGTACAAAAGCGGCCAATATTACACAACATGACAGCTTCCAAAAAGGGCCTGAATAGCTTATGAAAATAAGCACAAGGTGAATCAACAAGATGAAATCTGTTAGAGAAAAATGGATGATGAAACCCCCTAGATGGGGCTAAAGAAAAATAAATAAATAAATAACCAAAAAGCAAGAACAGAGTTGGATCAAAATAGAGAAACAGATTATAATCAATAAAGTCACTTTTTGGAAACAATGAATGATACTGAAGCTGGAGGTGGTAATAATGAAACAAACACAAGAAAATATAAAAAAAGAACCAAAAGAAAAGGTACACATGGACAAGGGGAGACGGGAAACAAAAACAGACAATTGAAGTGTATATGTGAGTGTGAAGGAAAGGGTGGGACAAGAAGAGAGGGGGGGGGGGGGGTCAGGAATTACAATTGAGAGAATTTTGATTAGAGTCAGGGATTGTAAATGGAGGATCAGGAAAATTAGGAGGGGGAAGGCAAATAAGCAGAAATAGTGAGGATAATCAAACAGGTTCTAAAAATGGGGGGAGTGAGGAGTTGGAGAAGAAAACCAAGGATGATGGTGGTAATGGGATAATATTGGAGGGATAGGGACCAATGAAGAGTCATGGTGATACTGCTCTTCCTTTCCAAAGTGGTTGGAAAGGTAGGTGGAGGAAGATAGCCGTGATGTCAAGAAAGGGACCAATTAATTCATGCTTGGCCGTCTTTTTCCTCTTCTGATGTCATAAGTAGCAAACCCTGGCTAGTTGTTTGCGCAGAAAGAGAACCGTTGCTACTGTGAAAATTATCAACAACATTCCAGTGGTGGAAAATACTAGGGTAGGAATGGCTGCAAGATGGGCCAACAAAGCAATCTAGAGCTTATCTTCCATAGTTATTACCCAGAAGCCGGAAGCACCAAGGTGCAAGTATAATTGTGGTCTTGGTTTTCTGGCTTTTCTGACAAATGAATAAAAGAATTTTTCTTGCAACCATTGACAAGCTGGCCAAGACTATGGATTATGGAGTTGAATGGATATTCAATTTTTATCATTGGCAGGGAAAACAGCAGTATTCTTATAGCAACCAGTCTCAAAGGTTGAAAACAGATTCTCTAATTAGAAACTGTCTTGAGTTTCTGTTCAATTCACCATTGCTTGATAGTCCTTCGCAATAGCTCACCAGCTATGATTAGGAGCTGGATACCCAAAATTTCTCTGCATATGTCGGAAACTCCACATTGTTATGGTCTGATCTGTGGAGAGGAAGGCTCTGGGGTTCTGGGGTTTCTGGGGTCTTGGGATCCTATAATGTAGATTTCAGGATGAGGAAGAGATGTGGATCCTCGTCCTGACAGACTATATAGTGGTCTGTCTGTGACATGTACGTGATAGACTATCTACATGTGGTGCGGGCTTTGGTGCGGGCAGGCCCGCAATACGGCTCATGACACACATCAACTGTGCTAATTTAAAACTAATTTACCTAAACGTTAGGCTCCCTAAAAAGCTTTCAGAAATTTCCAGCTGTGGAGCAATGCAACAAAAGTACTTTCCTGCATCTGTGTTGAATCAAAAATTAAATTATTTAGAGTGGTAACACATGGTTTTCAACTCTTTAATGTGAGTTGTTTGGGGCACTTGAATCAGACTGATACACAGGTGCAGCTTTGAGGGTACATGAAAAGGGTGGATTCCGTTGTGCAGTGTTGAAGGGCCCCCTCCAATGGAAAAATACATTTCTGTAGGAGCAGTATTTATAGGTTAGATCTTTGTGCATAATTTGGTTGGTGAGAGACTAAAAACCCCAAGGCCATACAGAGAGGGCAGGAAAGCTTGCGGGTTTGCAAGGCAAGGAATCCACAAGAAAAAAAAGTTCTATCACTCCCTCCTCCCTCTTCCCAATTCCTCCATTCTTTCCCCCCACAAAAATCCCCTTCTTCTGGATCCCCCCTTCCCCATTCTCCACCAAGCGTTCTCCACACCCAAAACAGACAAACCTCTTTGGAACCTAGATTTTATTCCCATTTTCTCCACCTCCATCCTCATTAGGCCTGGATGTGTAATTCACTAATACCCAGACACTTTTGTTGCAACTAGTCAATTTTCATCTGAAATCTCAAGGATTAAAATCATTGAATGGTGATGACTGGTGAGGGAGGGAGAGACAAGCTGGGTAATCAAATCCAAAACTGTGGTGCTATTTATCTACATACATGTATGGAGCTTTTTTAGGGGGCCATGTTTATATTGCATGTCCATTTTATGGATTTAGTTGGAACATTTTGTGCATTTGTTTGCAAGGCATAGGTTTATGGGCAGCACTGTTATTCTGTTATGTATGTACATAGCCTTGGACTAGCAGACTTTGGGTGGGGGCTTACATTTTATTATGTAAATATGTATTGCAAGTGTTTTTTGTACATAAAGCAAGGTTGAATTATGATGGGTTAATTCCAACTTTTGAGCTCAGTGATACAATGTGCTTTGGAAATTTCTGCCATTTCATCTGGCCCAAGTAGAATGCATGGTGATTGGTAGGTGTCCAGCAGGTGTAAAACATGAAGACCTGTCATGCAGATGTTGCATGTCCCAGGGTATGGGATTTTTTTTTGTACTGAACAGTAAAATGTAACATGTCTGCCTTTCATGACCCCCATTTGCCCGGGGTGCTTGTTGCGCTATCTTCTAAACTATACACAACACCTCAGTTTTGGGACAAAAACGGGGGGTTTTGTATATACATACAATCATGTAATCAAAGACCTGGGTATTTCTCACTTGTGTCATCTGAGAGTCTTTCCCATTTCTTGTTTGTGATATTACAGCATGAAGGAGTTGAGATAAAGGGTACCTGTGAGTGAGGTACCCTATGTTATTTTTCATGTAGATTCAGAATATAGAATAACATTCTAAGTTTACTTTGAGGTTCAAAATCTATTCAAGACTTTTGGTGTTATTTATTCATTTGTAATATAATAACTTATTTTTATGGTTCCAAGTGGTTACAGGTGTTACAAATGTAAAATAAGGAATATTTCAATTACTGTCAGCTTGCTAGTTCAGAGACAACCTGACTAGAACAAAATAAACAATAAAATAAAAAACATATTATTACTCATTTAATAAAAGGTATTAAATAAATGATAGTAAGACAAAACAACATAAAAAAGTAATATATAAATAATAAATACATTATTACATAGTAACATAATAATAAATAGATAAATACAATAATAAATATGAAACAATGAATATGTTAATAAGTAATAAGATAAGTGGAAAAATTATTACATAATCTTAAAGAGCGTGTAAAATAACCTAGGGTACTTCAGCCAAAGTACCCCTGATAACTTAAAACCTCTAGTAGTAAAACAACTTGAAAGAATATTACCACTAAAGCGCTGAAATAATTATACAGAATAAAAAAGATAAATAAATATACAAAACCACGAAATAAAAATGTATTCAAATAATAATGTAATAAAATAAATACATATGACATGAATAATATAAGTATATAATACTAGTAATATACTATATTATCTATTTATTTTCTTTATTTTATTTCATTAAAAACTAGCTACACTAAGGATGATTCAGAGGGACAAAGACCACGAACAGGAGGAAGGAAATAATATGAGAACATCCCAAAAATTATAATTGAACAACAGTTCAAAATAAATGTACTACATCCTTAGTGGGAAATTATCTGTTGACAGATCTCTGCAGTCATGCATTCCCAAAGAGCCTGCATGACAGGGATCAAACCAGAAGCTCCTTAAGCGCCCACAGAAAAAATAAAAAGATGTATTTCACATTACATACAACACACACCTTTTAAACTCTGACAAGTGTGATCAACAAGTACATATGACATTTAATCAATACTTATTGACATGTAATTAAAACCTTGGATCAAAACATCTAACAAAAATTTTCAGAGGTTCAGAAGCGCCTCAAGATTATAGAAAAAGAGCATAGACAGGCTGTACCATCAGTAGACAGCCTGTACATATGGAAATTTGATTAAACAACTACATACATTTATATTAAGTCTTAAACCCTTCCTTTTATTTTTCCCATAGCCAAAAATGCATCCTGTGTTTCGCCATCAGGGCTTCACAAAGGCATTTAAGGAGCCCTTGTTCCCCCTGTATTTTGATTCCTCATGCTTTAACATATATACTACAACCTTTAACCACATACATAGCTTTACTATTGTTATTCTGTCTGGTTAGGTCCTAGTATCTGTTCTTTAGCCCCTTCTTAATCCCTTAACATTGCCCAGTGTCCATTCAGCTCTTCCAACACCCTTTCCAAGCGCTTCCAACTGTCCAAATTCCACCTGGAAGAACTATTATAATATTGCTAGAGGATTTTTAACCAAAACCAGACTGCAACAAAAGAGTTAGAACATGAAAAATGGAAAGACAAGTGAGAAGATATTAAGAATTAGAAGAGAGAAAAGAATCCTACCACAGGAAAATAATTGATAGTTTTTTAAGGTACCAGGAAGTTAAAGAAGAAGATTAGGAAGATTTGGAGCAAGGCTGAAAAGATGGGAGAGTTTTAGTAATGAGATGACAAGCAACAAAGAAAGAAAAAAGAAAAGAAAATGTTGAGACACAAACAGGAAGATGAAGATTTTAAGATTGAGATGAGCTGTCACGATCTATGTAGAATCGGCGGCGAATCGAGACCAAGTCTTGATGAGGGAGAATTATGTAAGTGATTTGTTGAGGGTTGATGATCTTAGGCAAGGAAAGAGAATGTGTTTGATTACTTTACACCAAGTGACCTAATTTGACCCCGAGCGGCAGATAACTTCTAGCTAGTGGTCAAGAGTGGTCTTGAAGCGTAGTGGAGAGAGGGAGTTGAAGATGTTGAGGATTAAGATTTAAAGAGATCCTGACTATTCACATCACCAAGAAGTGAAGTTCAAGTCCTGTTTGTTGCAAGCCCCCTGGAAGTAAGTTCAGGGGGTTAAGCAGTCTAGACAGATGATTTTTTTTAACAAGAACCTCAAGACTGTTAAAGGTAATTTATTACTAGTAAGTAGATAAACCTTTCTCTTGAGAGTCTCCCCCATCTTTTTCTGGGATTTAAACCACCCATGTTTACAGGCCCCAGTGTTTTCAGGTACTTAAATCATCTTCTTGCAAGATACCTTTGAGGGATTAAACCACCCCTGATTTATCAGGACCCTCAGACTTTCAATTATATTAAATTTATTTAATATGATTAATTGTCTTTTTCTTATTGAAACCCCTCATACCTCATATCCATATTGGTATTACTCTTTTATAAATCCTCCCAGAGCTTTCTTTGCTCTTTATATCTTACTTTGCACCTTGTGTAGCTAGAAGGAGTACTCCTTGGCATCACATAGGCTGACAATTACAATGATTAATTTTGTTATTTAGTGTATATAATGACTATATTGATATATAATGACTATTGAGAGCACAATAATGTGTATTTTTAATGTGCCAATATCTCTATTTCTAAATTCACAATGTTTCTTTATTATATTATATTATGGGAAGTTGGCTCTTCCATAGTAGCCAGCTGACAGAATGAGGTTTTTTATCATATGGAGGAAGAAAGAATTGAGTTGAAATACCTCCACTTGGAATAAGACCAGGCTCCTCCTGAACCTTCACTGTTTAGATGTTGATTACTTGGATTGGGTAAGATAAGCAGATAAGGTGCTTGATGGTTAATTATGGGAAATTTTTTAATATCTGTAGAAGTAGTTTGTGTATTTTTCAACTTGTTGAGTCTGAGGAACTTGACTCCAAGCTTGTGGGAGGTTAAACAAATCTACCTGGCACGGGTTGGTCTATGCATAAAGAGTAAATTGAATGTTGTTTGACTTGAGTTAACCAATTTAGAATGATACTATAAAAAATATTATGAAAAAAAGAAATGAGGAATGAGAAATGATGTTCATCTTTGTGTATTTTTTGTTAATTATTTCAGATTTATTTAGAGATAAAAAAGCTCCAAATATAAAAACTTGCTAAGATTTGCCAGAGAATTTGAGAAATGCACCAGCCTCTCCCACAATGGAAGTATGGAAGGAGACTCACCCCTTTCTTTTTTAAATATGAAACTAGATATTTAATTTTCTTTAGAGGCAAATACATTTTGGTTTTCCAAGGAAACAACACAGAAAAATATGTTGAATGAAGCTTATCTATATTTAAGATGATTATGGATAATATTGTATATTTTTAAAACATGATATTTGATGATGATTTATGGAGAAGGACAGGGGAAAGAGGGAGAAAGGGGACTTACAGAGAACTACAACTTTCATATAGATAATTCTCAAAAAGGAGAATGAACATGAATACTTGAGGAATTATATGATGATTTCCCCAAGGTGATTTTCATTAAAAAAATGCTTGTCTTGAAACAGAACTCAAATATTTATGCCTACAGCTCTCATCTTGGCAATTCCTTTGTCAACAGTGTGGTAGAAATTGCTGTACTGGAGGGGGTTTTTTTTTTGTTTACATATATATTTTACAACACCCCAATTTTTTTTTCACCACAGTAATTCTATTTTACATACACAGTTACACTATGTGGAATGTATAAAGGGTATATATTTAAATTACTTCCAGCCTTAGAGGCAGTGCAGCTGACCTAAAGTCTGCCTTTATTACTCATCATCTTAATCCTAGTCTCAAGTGCATTATATCTGTTTACCCTAAGGTTTAAATCTTGTTTTGACTTCAAATTCTGATTCTTCATTAAAATTTGACCATAGTGTTCACTGAACACTTTGTAATTTCTCAACTCCTTCATGGAGTAATTAAATAAACAATTCTACACTACAGCTGGCTGGGCAAGCAAAATAAGGCCAGCCAACCACATCTACATGTTAGATTACATAAGCAAACCTTGAAATTTTTTGAAGTGGGTGTATCCCTCGTTGCAGGCAGGATACACAACCTCAAGACACCCAGAACCACCAACTCAGATATCCAAGGATTCAGCAAGTTACAGCTCACCACTCTAACCAACAAAAGGCCTCTTTCACCCAGTACTTCAAGTATTGTCAGTCAGTCCCCTTTTTGAACCTTGTTTATCTGACAGAAGTGCTTCTCTGTCTTCCCCTTTTCTTCCCTTTCTTCCCCCTTTCCTCTGTCATCAATCAACCAATCTAGATCAACCATCAAATCAATCAAAGTTTCAGCTTCTTCAGCTCCAGGTTACCCTTTTAAACCTTGACTATAAGTCTAAAAATCAGGGCTTATTAGTCTGACTAATTCAGTGTTCCCTCCACTGTTTTCTTAGTGTGTGAGGAGGCTGTTGCTCTCTTAAAAGTCTCTAGCACAGCTTAGCCAACTTTTCCAGGTTGAGCTCATTAATCATTATCAGAGCACTCAAAAAAATTGGTGTAAAAGAATAAAAAGATCAACATCTCTTCCCTTTCCCCCCTTCTTCTTTTCTTCTACTAGTTGTATCCCTTATCCTTGAAATACAACCAGTAGTGCTCCCCAAACCTTGTGTCCTTTTGTCACTTTAGAGACCCAGGCTCACAATTACACATGTATTTCTGTATAAATGAAACCCCAAGCCACATACATCCAGCTGCATAGTAACTGTTGGGGCAGTGCAAGCAAGAGTGGAAAGATGTAAGCTGATTGATCCTTGGGTGTCTGGCTTCTCTTTTTTCTGGGTTTCTGAATTTTGTGTATCCTGCCTGCAATGGGGAATACAAAAACTCAATACATATATATCCCTGTGGTTGGCTGACAGTATAAAACTTGCCCAGTCAGCTGTGACATGTGCCTAAAAAAACAGGGAACTCCATGAAGGAGTGGATATATCTTCAAGTGCTGAGTGTTGAATAGTGATGAAATTGCATAAGAGAATAGATTTTGAAACCAAAAAAAGGATTATTAAAAACTGATTACTAGAATTAACACTTATTAGTATCTGTGGTTTTTGTGATATGTTTTTCTTGATTAATATACTAGCTTGACTAAAAGAGACTGAGAAGGCCTGACTAGTTATTTCTCCCAAGTACTCATGTTATACTCCTCTCAGTTTTTATTCAAAATTAGTTTTTTATTCATTTTCATTTCTCAACCACTTGTTGGCCCTGCTTGTCTCTACCCTTATTAACCAGCCTACTCACAAGGAAATAAAATCATCAGTTCTCCTCAAAGAAATAAGTCCCCACCTTTTGAGTCTCCCAGATTCTGTTCACACCATCCCTTCCTCTTGTCATTTTGCCAAAAATCCAACAAGAACCTGTTGGAATTCTGTCTCCTCATCACCAAAAGACCATTAATAGGGGGTATCAAATATGACCAAATCCACAATTAAAACCAGTGAATTAGGTTTTTCCACAAAATTTCACTTTTGAGAATTCTGTACCATTTTATATACATCTCAATGGTTTTTAAAAATGGTGGATTTCAAAACCAGTTGATTAGATAATTGTGGATTTGGTCATATTTGATACCCCCTAATATGAATAAAAATAAATATGATTAGTTGGACTGATTATTTTATTTTTGACTCTAATATGACTAATTTACAATAACTTAACACACACTTGTAGACATTGATCCCTGCTGTAGTATTTATTTTTTATTGAATTAGCAAGACTCATATCAAATGATCTTTTTCCAACTTCTTCCATTGTTATTTTTTATTCATTATTCATTATTTATTTATCAACCGCAAATTGAATACTTGTAACTAGTCTATAAATACATAGCCTAGTCCAAGCAATAACAAACATCAGTTCTCCTCAGTTCAACCAATCCCCAATTCTGAGTTCCCCTTGAGTCTGTTCAAAAATCTTCTCCATCTCTTTTCTTTAAATTCTACAGAACCTAATTTGAACAAGATATAAGGCATTTGTGACTAAAAATGGGAAATAAGAAGACAAGGTGGACTTGATTCCAGCTGTATTGAATCTCAGGCTGACACTGTAGGAAAGTTACTGGAGGTAAACTGGGGTGTAGAATCTGAATCTGAGATAACAAATATACTAATTATGATGATACTTGATATAAAGGCTGTAGAAATGCTTGATTAACCAGGAAGAGGTTCCCACACTCCCATTGAAAAGTATAGGCCATCTGGAGTGTGGAACCATAGAACATAATTCTAGGATCTCTGAATTCAGAGTAAATTATGGCCTATGGGAAATGACAATGCACCACATATATGATGGGTACACAAGCTGCACATCAATAGATTTTGGGATGTTGAAATTTATGCCAATCTCCAGGAGGGTCACCCTTACTGTCCATTGGCAAACCAGTTTTTAGTCAAGGGGAAGCCAGCAACTTGTTTATTAGACCAACCACACCAATCCTGGCTGGTGTGGAGGCCAAAAATGCAAGATACACTGTAAATAAACTGAATCAACTTCCTGCAGTTGACATGCAGCATACTCCAACCAAACTGCCATTGTATGTCCACCTGTTTAAATATGTAACTGTTTTTGGCACAGTCACTGTGCCATGTGCACAGTCACTGTGCCATGTGCACAGTCACTGTGCCATGTGCACAGTGAATGTGAATTAAAGCTTGGTTGCTTCAAACTTTGAGAAAGGTTGGATTAACACCACCAGATTCATTAGTGATGATTTTTGGAGGTGAGACGAGTGGACTGAGGAGTTTTGACCGGGAAACAATCTTGAGGCAAAAGACTCAAGATGAAAAAAGGTGGTCAAAGTTGCACAAGAAGGGGCTAATAGCTGCTAGCTTGTGTGGCAGAAAAGTGCACACACTATAAGTGCTTGTATACTATGGAGACCACAGGGATCAGGGCGCAGAGAACAGATGCTTTTTATTTCTATGTATCTTTTTGAGTCTTTTATCTACTACATCTTGAGGGAAAACATGTGGGACAGAAGTTGAACATGAATATTCATCTGGAGTGAATAAAAAGAGTGACAGGTGGGAGCAAGAAAAAAAGAGAGAACTGTGAAATTCCAACAATTAGAGTTTCCACATTTAAACTGCAGATATTTGAGCCAGGTTCTTTTTGCAGTGGGCTGGCATGCAGGCCAAAAACACCAGCTAATCAATGGCACACCCCTAGCGTGGGCATGCAATTCTAATACCCCCAGTTTATCCTTCTAAGATGATTTCCTAACATAAGAATTTATACTGTTGACAGATTGATCATACCTTCATTTTTATGGAGCCTAAATTGTAGTGCATTGCCCCCTGATTGTCAGCCTCAGTGATGCCAAGATGTTAAATCTTCTAGCTACACTAGGTGCAAGGATATGTAAAAAAGGGTAAAATGTTTATAAGAATATTTCTGGAACAATTTCAGAAGAATTGATGCATAAAGAATTATTTTTTAATGTGATTTTTATTTGTTTTAATGATTTTTCAATAAAAAATTAATTAACAAAAGGAGGGGCCTGATAAATCAGGGGTTGTTTGGATCCCTCTAAGGCATCTTGCAATAAGAAGAGGATTTAAATAACCTTTAAAAACTGGGGCCTGATGAATCAGGGGTTGTTTATATCCCAGGTGTTTGTAAAGGAAAGTGAAAGCACCACAGACAGAGAAATGGTTATAACTTACTGTTAATCATTTATTTACCTGTTTGGGGAGCTTTTGAGGGGATTATGTATTAACTACTTAAGATACTTACCAGGCAAGAGTCTGGTGACAAGGCTTTGTTGAAAGCGGGTAAACTAAGTAATATAATATTTAATAATCTGTGGAATCCTTTCTTGGAGGGAAATGGGGCTCCTTAAATACCTTTTGGTACTACGGAGCGCCCAATTTTTCAGTTAATGGCAAAATTGTGGTTCATACAATTATTTGGCCGGTTTGTGGTTGTTTTCTAGCTATATTTGGCTGGATTGTGGGTGAATAACCACAATTCAGCATAATTTGAAGTTTTTCTGTGTTTCATCAAATTTTTACATATTTCATCTGAATTCTTTTGGATAATTGGCCATTCTGTTTCATATATTATGACACACAGAGAATTGGTGCTTTCTGGAACATTTTGGAGTGTTTCATTAATTATGAAACACTCAGACCTTTTTTTATAAGTGTTTCATGTGTTCCAAGACCTAGAGGAAGGTGGTTTTTCTCAAGTCCTGGTGTCCTCTGGGTGTTATTTATGGTAAATCTTTAATAACAAATTACTTATTGAATGAGTAGAATTTAAGGGTACTTATGAGGGAGGTACCCTAGGTTAATTTGGGAGTATATTCAGAATTTACAATAATATTCTTGCTTTTCTTATTTCTTTGTTGTGTAAATTGTAATAATGTCTCTATCAGTTTGTTAGTATTTTGTTATTATTATTTAGTAATAATGTCTCTTTTATTATCAGTTTATTATTATTTTGTCATTAACATTTAGTAATCATGTCTCTTTTACATTTGTAATAATGTCTCTTTATCTATTTATTTATTTACATTTTGTGGCCAAGTTGGCTCTGCTATAGTAGCCAGCTGACACTGATTGTACCTTGATTGAAGCTCCTGCCTCTGATTGAGACTTCTACATATCCTTTTGTCTGTCACAATCCTACACCAGATCAAGAAACCAAATTCCTTCCAGAAATTTCTGTAGTGTGATAAATTCTGTGTAGTTTGATAGAGGGGAATTTCTTTCAAACAACTCAACTTATCTTTCCCTAATTGGTGTGTCCCGGAGGGGACAGAGATAGTCGCCTCCGGCTGACTGAGCCGCAGCCGAGTCATACCATGTGACCAGGTCACAACAGGGTTGACCTGGGAAAAAATTGAGGGGACTGGCACAGGTGACGTGAAGCAATTGAATTACATAAATCAAGATGTGTTGAACATGGAGCCATGGCAAGATTAAACAGGGCAGCCTCTCAAGCCATTCATGCTGTTGGATCTATCAAAACATTCCAAACAATACGTCGTGGAGTCTGGGTAGATCTTGGTTCTGCTCCCATCGGATCGACGGCACTCAAAACCATCTACACACATACATCCAAGCCGCTTCTTTGGTCCCGCGGTCGGATACCTACGTGGCGGGGTCCGTCACACCGAAGAGTGGAACCCGTGTTGCCGTAGCCGGTGGGCTTGAGCTGTCAGGAGGTTGTTGGGTCGGTTATGTATACAAGCGCTAGTTCTCACATGTGTATGTATGGTTCGCATTACTTCGAGTAATTAAAGCTAACATCTATAACGAGAAATGGCAGATAACTCAGATGGACCAACAAACGTACAGAACCCGTACTCGGAAGAAGACGAAAAGGTTCCTATTGCTACGATAGGGGCTAGCCAAGTTCTCGATGGCCCTACGAGAGCTTCATCCACTTCCAGTTTATCCGAGGCTCAAGATCCCGATGCAGATGCCGAAGGGGAACCAGATGACCTCGATGCGGATGCAGATGGAATTGAGGATGACGACGCGATGGACTACAGTTATGAACAGCAGAATGCTGACGGATCTCGTATAGATGATGGCGATGAGTCTGGACCGGAAGACGAAGACGAAGATGGCGAAGATGATAACGAAGAACAAGAGGACAGTGGTGAAGAAATGGATCTTGACGAAAACGCCTCATCTTCACCTCCCTCACCGCCTTCACGACTCTCTGATCAGCCTCATCAACATAGCTCAGAATCTAACAAGAAACCTCTCAAACTTAAGCTCAAACTTGCAACTCAGCCCGCCACTTCCCGTCCGCCTGCGAAGCGCAAATATGTCAGAAAAGCCCCTGTCTCTAAATCCCCCTCGGGTCGTTCTCGTTCGACGAATGATAAGAAGGCTAACTCATTCAACAAACGCCGAAGTACTGGTTCTGGTTCGTGACCTATTTTTAATCTAGGTAAAAACGCAAGATTCTGCAAATTAACTAACGCCTGTTTTTTTATAATGAATGTGACATGTAGATGAAGAAGATGACGAGCTTGCGGAAGACTCACCAGGATACAGTGATGGTGATGATGATCGACCGGGTGATCAAGAAGACGCGTATCAAGAATCCAACGGATCGGATGGGGCTTCAACAGGCGACGACACAATGCCAACTGCTGGCCAGCTTACCGTCCGACAACGTGCCAAAGAGTATGGGGAACCAGTCACTGAACTTCAATCACTACCAATGAGTGAGGTCTTGACTTCTTGAATCAATTTACCTTCATTTGAATCACTAATAATCGACCTGCTAACCTTTTTCAATTCAAGCTGATGGAAAGAAGAAGAAAGAATTAACCGAAGCTGATCGGGCCATGGAAAAAGCTGAAAAGTCGCGGAAGAGGAAACATCAAAACGAAAAAAAATTGGAGGATGAGGTTGCGTTCTTTGATTGTGCCATCTCAGCCATCATTTCTAGATTACCATACTCACAACTTGTATGTATGTATGAATAGAAAACCGAGACTATCAATCGACTTCTGAAGGGACAGATTGGTAAAGGAAAAGGTTCAACAAAAACCGCTGGTCGACCGATTGACACTACGGAAGAAAATGCCAACCAAGTTGTGAAAGCACCGGCCGTACCACCATCAGCAACTATGGTTCGGAGGATCTCAAGTATTCGCACCGCCCAGTATGTGGCCAGCTTGAGTATCCCGTCATCAATCTTGACAGAACACGAACATCACTTCTTTTTCAGTGGAACATCAAAAGTTGTTTATCCTCCTCCCGTCAGACCTCCCCCTAAAACGTGGAAACTTGTCAACGGAGTCCGAGTGAACTAGCCAATCATCATCCAAATCGCTTCCGGAGGGCCTGCGTTCCCTGCGTGGCCTGCTTTCCATGCGAACGCCCTTCTTACCGGCCTCGGCGTGCGCCCCTCCACAAGTTCAACACTCTACGCCTGATAGTTGCCTTGCTACTGGCGCTCTTTCTTCAACTACTATGTATACTGGCCATATATATGCAAGTCGCTCCGCTTTTCCTTGTCCTCACTTCAGTAATTAATTGTGTCGTAAGACTACCCAATGAAAATTTAGTACAATACAAAGGGTCTCTAAGCCTATCTACCACAAATTTTCCTACCATGATATCATAAGTGTTCTCAGGATATCTTTGCTGGAGAGACTGGTAACTTGCTGGAATTTTTGGGTGAGAGAACCAAGTACATACATAATTGATCAAATTCATGGCCATATACCTGCCCACTCGTCCATTCCTCAGCCATACCAATCACAAGATCCATTTTTCCTGAAAGAAAATCATCTCAACAAAATTTATACATTCACCATGCTTAAAAAAGCTTAATACAACTTCTGGCATAAGAAATCAAACTTTGCACACACTTACAAACTTTTGTGCCACAGGGAAACATATATGCACACAAGCTGTGCTCATCTTGCCCCTCTGCTCAATCTGAACCAACGCTCAAACTACACATGTACTAGCAGTACTAGTAATAGCAATCACATTTGCCACTTACACACATTGTACTCAGTAAGTCCCTATTGTTCTTGGTTCCTGTTGACTATAGTTTACTTCTAGTCAAAACAATAATTTCAAATGCCCATGTATTCTGATCTAGTCAGTTATCCAAAAAGAAATTTTGTAATCAGTGGGTTTAAACATGGGTAGGTGAACAACCAACATTTTTTTAAAATAGTGGAATTTTTCAAACCCATCAATTACATAATTGTTATTTTTTTCATATTTGATACCTAATCAAGTTTAATCTAATGAGAGGTTTATTTAAAATAAAATCCAAATCAGACCATGTGTTGATAGGTAACCAGGGACTCCCTGGGTTTTTTTATTTAACCAAAAAAGTTAAATTTTAACACTTCTGGAATAAAGCAAACATACAATTAGATGATAGTATATCCAGATTTGAGGTAAGGCTGAGATTTTAGCAAGGCAAAATATATGGTTGTACTTTCCTAAGTGTTCTACTAAATACTACTAGGGATAATATGAATTCCATAATATTACAAAAAGGAAGTGTGAGTGATTCAGGGAGAAAGGGAGTAATGAGGAGCCTCAGGGAGAAATACATCTTGTTTGGTGGAATAATGATGAAGCATCTGTTTACAACCAAGGCAATCTGGCACACAGATATTTGATCTTTTACCCATAGTGCTTTAAAAACATACTATCAATGATGTATTAAATGATAAAATATCAAGTAATCATGATGTAGTAACAATGCAATGATGTGTAATCCATCTTAGTAGTGAAATAATATAAGTATAAGATATTGACTCATTTATATAGATTGAAGTGTGTATTTTATGCATGAAATGTAAAATTGGTAAGTAATTTGCAGTTTATAGAAAAAATTATCTCCTATGTTGAATGAGGGTCCTTTATGACTCTTATCCTATCTTTTATCATTTTAATTTGCTCCTTCATGAAAAAAATTATTCACATTTTCATTTGTAATATCAAGCATTTTCTTGAAGTCAGCAGATGTGGGATGTACATGAGGTAATTTTGATTTAAAATTATCTTGTGGCATCCTAGGTACCCATCCTCTTTCCAAAATATAAGTTTTTTCTGTTTTAGAGGAGTTTTTAATACTGTTATAAGCCATTTATAAACACTATGCAAAAAACTCAAGAAACTTTAGGCAGTTGACATGAAAAAGTAAAAAGTCTTGATGTATCCTCTTCCAATAAATCCATCAAGGTGTATAATTAATTCCCTCAATATTGTTCTCTTCAGAACAATACCCTTATCCTATTACATCATGTCATTCCTCTGGAATTTTGTTGATATGACTAAAGTCACAGATAACCAATACACTTTACTTTATGTCTTCATTACAGAATCAAATCTAGTATTGTGAACTTTCCTTCATAGTATGGTTGGGAAAGAATATTTAGAATACTAGCAATTAGCTCAGGGGATTCTTTTTTTAATAAGAATAAAAATCAGTTTAACCATTTCAGGATCATGTTGGAAGGTCTGTCTTATGAGGTCAAAATATGTTTGATCTAAGTGGAGAAATTTTCTTCATCTTCTGTTTCAGAAGCTCAATTTTCCAGAGTGTTGGGTATTAAAATTAAGATTGAATTATCTAATTTGAAACCAGAATAGAAAGCAACAGCATCACGAGAAACATATTTTTACAAAAGAAAAGAGTAGAACAAAGTAAAAGAAATTGAGGCATACCACTAATGATGGAAATTAATGAGAGGTAAAAATGAGGACTTGAAGATATGAAGTTAGAAAGCAAAAGAGATAAGCCAGTAGTCTCTGAGGAAGTTAAAATAACATGGATCAGATATTTTCACATCAAACACAAGAAAGGGAAAATGCTTCTAGAAGAAAGAGAATGAGTAAAGAGAATGGTAATAACAAACATATACTGAAGGTAAGTGAGCTTTGACACTTATGAGGATAGAGCTGCCTGATAACTGTATCTAGTGAATGCTTGATCTTGAGTATGAAGGGTTGATGATTGTATTTTTCAGATTAATGTTTGAGAGTGAGTAAGTGAAATATGACTTTACATAGCCAGGTCTTGAAGAATTGATAAAGGATCTTGAGTCTTGATTGGAGAGAAGAACTTGAATCTTGATTGAAAAATTGAACTGAGAGTCTTGAGGAGTCTAAGGAATCATTGATGAATCTTGAGCTTCTTTTCACCTTCAGAGTATCACAACCCTAAGAGATAGTGTTTGCTGTTATCATTTATACTGCGGAGCAGGAAGACTTGATGAAAAATTCACAGAAAGAGAATGACTTGTGAACTCCGATGATAGCATGTGACTGAAAAACTCAACATTGGCAAGAGCCCACATACCCATTCCATCTGCATTCTTAGGTTTGGCCCCAGCTTTATGAATTATTGACATAGCTCTCCTATACTGTTGGACAGAAACATGAATCATTTAGTGGTTTTCATATTCATCAAAGCTTACACCACTGTAAAATAAGTGAGTGCCACTACTTTTAATCCCCGCTGTAAAATAAGTCAGTTCCACTACTTTTAATCCTTCTAAATAATAGTGAAATTTATCTAATGCCCATTCCCAAGCTAGACAGTCCATTTGGCTGGCTCCAGATTATTTATCTGTCATCTTAATTTGTCCATAGATAAATAGGATATGTTTCACCAGGAAAAATCAATGATCACTTGTCTACAAGTGAAATATCAAAGTACAAAGGCCTTTGTAATTTCTGATGTCACTTGTAGACAAGTGATAATTGTTTTTTCCTGGTTTTTTTCTATTGGTTTCTCATCAATTTTGAACTCTTGATCAAGGGCAGTACATATTTTATCTAATGCCCTAGCCGCACCCCCTTTTTTGGGTGCCATCACGCCTGTAGATGCGTGTTCAAACTGCACGCCCATCTACAGGTGTGCGACACCCACCCAAACATGGGTGTGCGGTCACACGCCCCATTAAAAAAAGGGTATGCAAACCGCAGACCCTTTTTATGTATATAACTATGTACATAGGCTCAACCAGGGGGAATGAATACCTCCGGTTGAGGAGGCTTTATGACCTCCTCAACCAGAGGAATTTCCTCCGGTTGAGGAGGTTGTATAGCCTCCTCAACCAGAGGGACTACCTCTGGTGAAAGAGGCTATGAAACCTCTTCTACCGGAGGGAATCCCTCTGGTCAAGGAGGTTATACAACCCCCTCAACCGGAGGGACTCCCTCCAGTCAAAGAGGTTGTATAGCCTCTTCAACCGGAGGCAGTCCCTCTGGTTGAGGATGCTATACAACCTCCTCAACCAGAGAGAATCCCTCTGTTTGAGGAGGCTATACAACCTCCTCAACCAGAGAGAATCCCTCTGGTTAAGGAGGTCATGCAGCCAGTGGTCTGAATGTCTTTACAGGGAAGCAGCTCACCTAAGATCAGCAATACTGTGTCTTGGCAATTGCTTAACCACTGGCAGGAACTGTTTGAGAGAACCCAATTGGTCATTCAAGATCCCCAGATATACAAGCAGCAAGGCCAAATCAAACTGCAGAAGAGATAGAGAGAAAGTAAAAGAGGAGAGAAAAAAAAAGAGAAAGGATAATCTTAGCTAGCACAGTAGAGGTGAGGAAGTATTGGTAAGTTGATGGTCTCTACTGAGCTAGGAGGGGATTGGGGAGTTGTGTAGTAAATGGTGAAGAATAAAATTAAGTAAGATGATTTTGATATGTATGTGTGAAACCTGTGGTTGTGGGTTTCACATGAATTGGTGGTGTAATGCGTATAAATTTTAGGGACTTGGTTAAACGACTCCCTTTTTTTGGAGTATTGACTCCCAAAAGAAGCGGACGTTGTTGTCACCTCCCCTGGACCAGGACAAGACCAAAGCAGGACGTAAAAAGGCTGCGGCCCAATTTTGGGGAGTTGATGCTCCAATTCCGCCGTGCATGTTGGGAGAGGGATAGATAATTTTCAAAAATAATAAAAAATAATAATTTTGGGAGTTGATGCTCCAATTCAAGCCCTCAATTTGGGAGTCGACCAGATAATTATTAAAATTACTCATAAATTGACCAGATTCACGTGTACCAACTGATCAATTTAGATTACAGCTGATGAGTGAAATATTTGGGGGACTGAGAGGCAGAATAAACAAGATAAGATCAACTAGAATAAGATAAATAAAAATCTAGAAAAAAAAGAACAAAATAAGAAGAAAAAATAAACAATGAGAAACAAATGACTAATAATGTTTATATTTATCCTTGGGGGCTGCAGCCTTGAGAGTATCTGTTAAAGAAAAACATTGAGCATATTTTTTCTTCCACTCCAACGCCTCAGGGTCAGCTGCAACCTCCCGGTCAATCTGGATTTTGGGAGCAGGAAAGAGCAGAGGATTTTTCAGCTGAACAACAACAAAATGTGAAGTAGAATAGGCAAGGAAGATGGGGGGATTGTTGTTTGGGGGGCACATGGCAGGAAAAAAAGATTGGGAATTGATTTTGGAGAAAAAGAAAACTGGGCACTTGAAGGCATTGGCCAGTGGGTCACCCATGCTTGGCATACACATCCAGTTGGGTGGATTGCATTTCTTCTGGATGTCTGGAAACTTTATCCTTCTCAGCATGGCGTCAATGTCTTCAAAAAATGTATTGACTTCATAAAATCTTCTGTTTTTGACAATGTGTTGATAAAGTTCTTCTCAGGTTCTGGGAAATGTGTTTTGCCCTCGTCCAAGACAGTGCACGGCAGCTTGAAATCCACAATGGCCATCCAAATCCACATTGAGAGTAGTTTTGATGTAATCTAGAAGGATCCCTGGGAGGTCAGTCTTGTAGCTAGAGTCTTCCCATGCTTCACGTAGTGGTTGAATGGATTATGGGGATCTGGGATCTGGGGAATCTGGCGCAGGTGAAGATATTGGGAGGCGGCTGGCAACTTGGACGGCACGGAGCTTTTTTCTTGAAGGTTCAGGAACTTAATAAGATCTTGCGGCAGCTTTTCTCACGGGTCTAGTGCGGGTGGGTGGGGCGGATACATTCTGCTTATTCTCAGCTTCTTCCTTTTCTTTCTTTTTCTTTTTCTTTTCTTCTTCATCTTGTTTCTTGAATTTTTCTTCTCTTTCTTTTTTGTTTTTGATCCTCACCGCAATCAGAGCGTCCCTCTTCTTTTTTTTCCAAATATTCAAATTCTGAAGGGTCCCTAGTTGTGCATTTAGCCTTGTTGGTCGTGCTAGCCGTGGATTTGGGCTTGTTGGTTGCGCCTTTGGGTCTTCCACGTCCTTGAGGCGCCTTCTTGGGAAGCTTGATGTCCACAACAGTCCCAGAGCCGTCC
Source organism: Puccinia hordei (assembly GCA_007896445.1). NCBI lineage: Eukaryota > Fungi > Basidiomycota > Pucciniomycetes > Pucciniales > Pucciniaceae > Puccinia > Puccinia hordei. The sequence continues at coordinate 151,108 of RDRW01000111.1, forward strand.
AACAGGCGGGAAATAGCGTCCAATTGAAGATTGCGCTGCGCAGAATTCATTTGAAGTATTCTTTCTCTTATCTTGTTGAGTCTTTCTTCCACAGTGGCATCAGGTTTTAGCTTGGTGCGTGGCTGGGTCTTTGGATGATTAAAAGTGAAAGAAAAAGTCAGCATATGACTTTTGATTGGTTTGGGAGATGTGGTTGCGTATTTTGAGGGGGATATGGGTGCCAACTCCCATTGGGAGTTTTTTTGTGAGATGCTTTGGGGTGGCGACTCCCATTGACTCCTAAATAAATAATGGAATTATTGATTTTTGCATGCCGACTCCCTGATCTGGCTACTTCCAAAAAAGTTCACCAACAACACCCAAAAAAAGATTTTGCGTCAATTGCTTTAGCCTGCCGACTCCCATTGACACCCAAATAAAAACAAATAAACAAAATATTAGCTTATCAACTCCCATTGCCAATTGGGATGAATAAGGCTTACGACTCCCATCCTAAAATTTAAGTCTCTCTGAATTGTTGGCCGACTCCAATCAACACCCAATCTAAAACCAACAAGAAATAAATTAGGGACCCAACTCCCATCTGTGCAAGTTCAGAGTGACAACTCCCAAAAAAAAAATAACTACACTATTATCCGGCGGACACCCAGCAACACCCAAACACACACATTGCGACGACCGGATTAGATGGCCAACACCCATTGACTCCCAAAATACTCTCTGAAATTGAGTTTTTTCCGTGACGACTCCCAGCGCCCCCCCTCAAAAAAACCCAAAAAAAAAGACAAAAGGCAAAGTGTAAGAGCCACGTATTTGGCTCTTCACTGACGTAGAGAAAGATGACGTTACAGCAGATATGAGTATCTGAGGGAGAGAGTTTCTAGAACCACACGATGTTCTGTATTTCAAATGAGCTAGCTCAGTAAAGAATATGGTCAGGTCTCTACTGATTTACAATATGATGAAGAAGGGAAAAGAAGATAAAAGGAAAGAGTGAAAGTGAGAAGAGGTGAAGTGTCTGGCTTACCTAGCTCAGTAAAGAATATGGTCAGGTCTCTACTGAGCTAGGAGGGGTGTGGGGGAGTGTGAGTTGAAGTATTGGCTCGAGTGTCTTGATTATGTGATCATTGTGATTGGTTGAGTGAACCCATAGGAGTGGGTGTCACATTCTCCCCCCCTATAAGGCATGGCGAAGTCTTGAGGCGTGTCGAAAGTTGGAGTCGTTGAGATGTGTTGATAAGAGAGAAGGGGAGGAAAGAAGAAAGAGAGAAGAAGCAAGAGAAGAGAGAAAAAGAAGAAGAGTAGAAGGAAAAAAACAGCAGGATGGGGAATCCAGAATTCGGTTGGGTCGAATCGCCGTCGTGTCAGATCTGGAAAGGAATGTGACTGGTCATGTGCTCACAACGTGGCCGAGGTAATGCAAGGACAACAATTGGTAGAAGAGGTGCCCGGAGGTGCACTATTGGGTGGAACTTACTTTAATTCCCCCCCAAGGTCGCAATCCTCCTGCACCAGAAACGGTTTCACTTTAGACACGTGGAAGGTTGGATGTCGGCGGCATTGTCTGGGAGCTTCAGGGTGACGCTTTGGCCATTGTTGAATACCGCTTTGACTTGATACGGTCCTTCGAACCGTTCCTTCAGTTTGTCGGCGCCGCCTTGGTGCCTACCGCGCCAGTCGGCCGAGTCAAGTAAGGCCCATGACCCTGTCGTTAAAGGGGGAAGGTCCCGTTGGTTCCTATTATGTTGAATCGCTTGTCGGATCCGGCTTACCCACAATGTGTCCCTAGCCTCCTCCCAAGCACTTTTCCTTCGTTGGATCCAACTCGTGAGAGGTTGGGGACCATCGTCCGGCGAGGAGGTTTCAGGGAATAGACGAGGTTTGCGTCCGAATGTAACCTCGAACGGGCTAAAACCTGTGGACACATTGATTGCTGAGTTTATCGCGAATTCAACGGCCGGGAGGGATTCCAGCCAACGGCTTTGTCTTTTGGCGGTGAACGAACGAAGGATTTGTCCAACTGTCTTATTGGTCCTTTCGCTGCGTCCGTCTGCTTGGGGATGAAAGGCGGAGGACATGTGGAAGTTGATGGTGAGCCTTTTCATGAGGGCTTGCCAGAATCGAGACGTCCAAGCCTTATCGCGATCGCTAATGATAGAAGTCGGAGCACCAAACGTTGCTATCCAGCCGCTAAAAAATCGGGAAGCTGTCTTTTCAGCGGTGTCTTTCTGAAGGACTGGGATAAGCCTGGTGAAACCCGAGAGGCGGCAGGTACAAGTCAAGATCATGTCGTAATGTGTAGTTGATTTCAGCGGTCCAACGAAGTCGATCGCAATATCTTGTAGAGGTGTTCGGGGAAAGGGAGGGGTCATCATTTTGCCCGTCGGAGCCGACGTGGGTGCCTTGGTCTTCTGGCAAGTCTTGCACGACTGAACCAATAGCCGTGTTTCTTTAGCCATATGGGGCCAGAAGAAGTCTCGGCGTAGCTCCGCGATTGTCTTGGCATAGCCAAGGTGTCCGAGGCGGACATGGGCTTCCAGAATGAGGTTCTTTCGAATTGTATCACTCTTCGGGATAACTATGCGTCCTTCAATGAATAAGAGCCCGTCGACCTCACTGCAGTCAGATCGTAGAGGAAGGACTTTTCTGATTGAGCTGCAGAAAGGGTCGTTGGGGTATAGTTTGAGGAGTTCGTCCCGGAGCGCTTCAGAAAGCGTACAGCCCAGCTCGGTCAAGGCAGCTACTTGGGCCACATCCCGAGAATCAACCGTAGGTGACTCGTCCGGGAGGTCACGACGTGACAGTGCGTCAGCAACCGAATTGTCTTCTCCCCGTATATATTCGAAATTCAAATCGAAGTCGGCGAGGAGTTCCGTCCACCGTGCTTGACGGCGGCTAAGCGTACGCTGCTTTAGGAGGTAGGTCAAGGAGTGGTGGTCGCTCATTACATTAATCTTCATACCCAAGAGAAGCATGCGCCACTTTTGAAGCGCATGAACTACCGCGAGGAGTTCCTGTTCGTGAACCGGATAATTTTTCTCAGCGGGAGTCATTAAGTGAGATTCATAAGCAATTGGCGACGCGATTTTCCATTCTCTGCCTTGAAAAAGGGCTGCGCCAAGGCCTGAACCGCTAGCATCGGTGAATAGCCAAAGGGGGTCTTCAGACTCGTAGTCGATGTTCGTGAGACAGGGAAGGGAGGTCATTATGCGCTTGATGTTATTGAAGGCTGACTCCTCCGCGTCACCCCAATGGAAGTCCGCTTTCCCAAGTTTGGAGCTGGTCAAGGGGGTAAGTGTTCCGACGTAATTTTGCAGGCCGGAAATGAATTTCTTCATCCATTGTACCGTGCCGAGAAACTTCTTGACTGCTTTAGCTGAATTTGGCCTCGGCCAATCAAGCACTTGTCGGATTTTATCATCATCCGCTCGTACTCCTTCCGCTGAGATCCAATGGCCGAGGAATTTTACCTGATGGCGAAAAAGTTGCGTCTTCTTAGGGCTGCAGTAGAGGTTGGCTGCCCGGAGGCGTCCGAGGACGCGGCGTAGATGGGCTTGATGAGTTGTGAAGCACTGCGAGAAAACGACAATATCATCAAGGTAAACAACACAGATGTCGTTGATGAGCTCACCCAGTGCTTCTTCGAGACAAGCTTGATGTGTAGCTGGGGCATTAGTCAATCCCATGGGCATCACAACCCATTCAACGAGACCCCAAGGCGTCTTTACAGCGGTTAGGGGAATGTCCGCTTCTCTCATGCGGGTCTGGAAAAATGCGTTAGTCTGGTCGAGAATCGAGAAGACTTTCCCCAATGCAACTAATCTCACCAATTCATCGACATTTGGAAGAGGTGAACGGTCCTTGACTGTGAGGCTATTTAGAACCCGGTAGTCGCATACCCAGCGCGGTAAGGCCGTTGGGTCCTTCTTGGGGATAATCATGCTAGGGGAGGCGTATTGGCTTGAGGAGCGGCGGATTCGCCCGGCCGATAAGTGTTGATCCAAAAGTGTCCGCCACGCTTTCAAATGTTTCTGAGGGTAGGGGTATTGTCACTCGTTGAAGGTCACATCTGGATTAGTGAGAACAATCTTGTGGCGAACACGTGAGCTCTCAAGTTGTATTTTCTGGCTAAATGAGGCGTCCTCAAAAAGGCCCTCCATGTTTGCCGCCTCTGAAACGGCCGGAATGTTGGCTGGGAAAAGCTCATGGAATTCCTGTAGGATTTCGGCCTCAGCCAGCTTAAACGGGTAATCTGTTGATTCAGTCGGGGACGCGACTCGTTCAGTAGAAGCTTGTATTGCATTGCAGACTCTGTAATCATAAATACTATGTCCTGAGTAGTCACAAGAAAGGCATTGACAAGGAATGGAAACTGATAGAGAGAACTGAGAAAGAAAGGGGATCCCTAGGATCATGTCGCTGTGTCCAGCGATGGGGGCGATGAGAAGTTGAATGTCGTTGAAGACCAAGGGGGAATGGGGGGCAGTCAAGTTGATCCTTACATACTCAGTGAGAGAGATCGGCTTCTTGGTCTTTTCGATTAGTGCCAGTGAAACCGACATCGGTTTTCCAAGCGTCAATACGGGTAGCTGCAGTTGTTGGGCCGCCTGTTCAGTGATCAGGTTGATCTCTGATCCCGTGTCAATAAGTCCACGTAAGTGTTTATCACCCAGGGTAAGATCAACAAGAAGGCGTTGAGCCTTTGGAGGTGTAACGTACCTTTCCTCGGCGGTTAACCGGAGTTCCTCATTGAGTGCCTCCAAGGCGGAGATCGCGGCCGTCTCCAAGTCGGGGAACTCCACGGCTTCGGAAACGCCCGCGACCGTGGCCGCACGGAAGCTAGGACGGCCTGCCGGCGGTTGCGTGGGTCGACCGGCTGTGGAAGACGGGGTAGATTGGCGGGGTCGAGGAGGCTTGTAATCGGTCGGCTTAGTGGGAGGTCTGAAGGAGGAAGGGATATTGATGTAGGAGCTGTCCCGCGGTCCCGGGCAAGCTCCTGGGGCATTGCCGCAAGATTTCTTGCAGAAGTGGCAGAGGCCCTGCGAGTCGAGATAGGAATGGATCCGCCAGATTGTTTCTTCGCGAGTAGGGCGGGGAGCACTTGAGGATTGTGGGGAAGGGGCGGTAGAGCGGGGTCTAACAAGTCTCTTAGGAAGACTCTCGAAAAATCCGGTCGTTCGACGCTCAAAAACGCTATAGTCGAACGGAGAAGCCCGCAGGATTTCGAAGTCTTTAACCTTCGCTTTCAGTTCGTGAGGCAGGCCAAAGGTGACCGTTTCCGCAAGATCAAAATCGGATACCGTTTGGTGGTCGAAGTTGACCATGCTCTGGATGGTGCGGGCGCGGGTGCTATAGGCGAGAAATGATTCCGAGTCCGTCATTTGTAGTCGGCGGAGTTGTTCCCGCATGTCTGAACGCCACAGAGAGGGGAGGGCGAAATCGAACAGCTTCTGCTTGAATTCATCCCACGAGCCGCTTGCGAAACGAGTCGCCCCATTGGAATAGAAGGCGAGGGTGTTGGTCTCGCGTATGAGGCCTCCCGCGATGCGGACTCGGTCGGGGTCTAGGAGTACGTCCCTAGTATCAAAGAAGATTTGCAAGGCCCGTATCCAATTCAAGAACGGCTCAACTGCTTGAAACGGGCCAACGAATAACGGGCCATCCGCCATTCGGAAACGCTGGAGGTCTATACCTCTGTTCGGAGGTCCATCATTGGGGACGGTCGGTTCGCTCTTCACGGACATCAGTAGAATGGCTTCTTCTAGCCTGGAGATGCGGTCCGCTGCTTCTCTCCGGTCGGCTTGACTCTGAGCGATACTCGCGTGATGAGTCGCTAAGAGAATTCGAACTAGATCGCGAGTCGACGAGGTATCTCTCTTCGCCTCGGCAGACGGGTCTTGTGGCACGGAGTCTGCGTCTGGGGCTCCTGCGTTGCCTGATGAGGGGCCTTGCATTTCGGCTGCTTGTAGGAACGGGGATGGTGGACGGGAGAGAGGGCGCGGCTCAGGTAAGGATACCGACGGAGGGGGTAGTGTGGGGCTGGTTGGACGGGAGTGTTGGGGAGAGTCCGGTAGGGGAGCGTCTCTGGCTTCGGACTGCAGGGCAAGTTTGGCTGATCGTCGACGTTCCGCGTTTGCGAGACGTATTATTGCTTCGGGATCCGAAATTGGGAAGAGTGAATCGGTAGTCCGTCTGGTGGACATTCACGTTGGACGGGATTCAGGTGGGTTGGTTCGAGAAAAAAAAAGTGTAAGAGCCACGTATTTGGCTCTTCACTGACGTAGAGAAAGATGACGTTACAGCAGATATGAGTATCTGAGGGAGAGAGTTTCTAGAACCACACGATGTTCTGTATTTCAAATGAGCTAGCTCAGTAAAGAATATGGTCAGGTCTCTACTGATTTACAATATGATGAAGAAGGGAAAAGAAGATAAAAGGAAAGAGTGAAAGTGAGAAGAGGTGAAGTGTCTGGCTTACCTAGCTCAGTAAAGAATATGGTCAGGTCTCTACTGAGCTAGGAGGGGTGTGGGGGAGTGTGAGTTGAAGTATTGGCTCGAGTGTCTTGATTATGTGATCATTGTGATTGGTTGAGTGAACCCATAGGAGTGGGTGTCACACAAAGAGTAAATAATTAAAAGTTACATACCTGAATATGGCATTGAGGATGGAATTCATCTGGATCCACCAATGCGCCCAAATCTACCAATTCTGCCAGACGGTGTTTGCAAGGGATCCCCGTCCGTTTTTGATGGAATCCATGGCAAGTGTTGCTGTTGTCAAGGGATGAAATGGCAGTTAAATTTCTCTGAGCTTTCCGGAGTGTGTAGTGAGTTATGTGTCTGTGGCAATTCTTGAATATCTTGGCTATATTACGCAAAGAGTTGATCTTCTGTTGGTGATAGTTATCTGAGATTTTGTGTGCTTGAGCCTCCAGAGCATTAGTGATCATCTTGATGACAGAAGTGAAGGAATGGTTGGGACCAAGGAGATGAGATTTAATGAAAGCATGACCAGATTCCATTCAAGAAGTTGTTTGGTTGTTGAAATGGGTGATTGATTTGGTCCAAGCATTTGAGAATTTTTCTGCAATTGGGAGCCACTGAGAGTCCATGTACTTCTGAAAGTTGGCGCCAAATTGGGAAGAAAACGGGTGTTGATAAACGCACGCCATCAGCGTACGCCAACGCCAACCCGCACTCCAATTTTTTTTTTTTTTTGGCGTGCGGGCCTTACACGCCAAAAAAATTGGTTTGTGGGAGCGTACGCCAAACAATTGGCGTGTGGCTCCCACACGCCAATTTGTTTTGGCGTGTGGGCCCCGCACGCCAATTGTTTGGCGTGTGGGGGGATATCGCATGTGATATCCCCATACACATAATACATACATGTATTATGTGTATGGGGATATACACATCCATCCCCTCGCTCACGTAATCGAATGGGACGGCCCATTCGATTACGTGAGCGAGCCCGAGTCTGATTCCCAACTGGGGCTCGCTCATGGTCCCGGTTTTTTCAACCAGAACCACACCAAACACAGCTCCCGCTCACTGATTCGATCAAAACCAAAGCGGTGAGTCAGAAAATCCTAAAAAAAAAAAAAAAATCAAAAAATCAAAAAAAAAAAAAAAAAAAAAAAAAAAAAAAAAAAAAAAAAAAAAAAGAGGAAAAAAACAAAAAATGAGAAACCAAAAAATGAGAAAAAAAACCCCAAAAAAACCAAAATAAAGGGATTTTTTGGGGTTTAATTTTGTGGGAGAAAAATAGCCCACAGGCCCAGGGCCCTCTCCAAGACCCAACTGGCCCAAAGACAGGGCCCAATGGCCATAAGAAGGGGCCCCCCTCTGCCCATCACCTCCAGTGGGCCCACACGCCCACTTTGATGCTCCAAAGGGGCAATAAAACATTCAAAGGGGCCATTCAAACCCCCCAGGCAGCTCAAAGGGCCCCATACAAGCCCCAGACGCGCACCATCCCCCCTCAAAAGTGGCCCAATGGGCCCATCTCAAACACATATCTTCTTATTTTTATTTTTATTTTGTTACCGTAGATATAGTAACACGTGCTGACATACTCTTCCATTCAAATGCTAACAGATTACGCACAAATCACCAAATCAGCAGCAAAAGATGTCTCACACCGGTGATTACAACTCTGCAAGCAATCAGCCTCCACACCCATACGGATTCTATGAGGTCGACCCCAACCATCACCCTGGCGCCCCACTTGGCAACTTGTTTCAAAATCAAATCTCTGCGTATGGAAATTCACACGTGCTTGGCCAACCTGCAGCTCCACTCAATCAATCAGGCCACCTAGCAACTAACTATGGCTACCCAAGCAACCAATATGGCCAAGCCCCCCAGCCCCTTACTGTCCCCCCAGCCCACCCAGCCACCTACAGCTTCACAGACAACAGCTACAGACTGGCAATCCAGCCAAACCCTGTCCCCCCAGCCCACCCAGTAGCGCAGCCTGTGTTCCGCCCATATGAGGTACAATTGCCTCAATTCACCCACTATCACCATCAACCTCCAGCCTCTACCTATCAGCTTGATCCAGCCCAACCATCCTATCTGGCTCAGCCAGCTCTCTACGCACCACCTCATATAACTCAAGCCCCACCATCTCATCTGTTTCCGCAACCCCATCAAGCACCACAAATCTCAAACTGCTGGTGGCCGGGACCCCAACCATTGTCCCACCCGGCCAACCCATTCACTCTTGGACCCACTCACTTCCAAGGCCTGCCAACCTCTCACAATTTCCCTGTTGGCCAACCATCAGTGCCCACTCCGCCACAGACAAATCAAGTCCCTTCCATACCTGTCATGGAAGATATGCAGCCATCTCTGGGGGAAATAACCTCCTCTGCGCCATTTAGCCCTCAAATTTGGCCACCTGCACAACCAAGTCCTCAACAGTTTTCCCCAGCAACGTTCAGCCCTCAAGTCCTTCAAACTGTGGCTGAAGGTGAGTTTTCAAATACTTCTCCACTTTGTTTTCATATTACCAAGAACTAATGTTTACCTACTCAATTCCCCAGTCAAATACCCAAGGGCCATGGCTACATCTCCCGGCGGATATCAACCTGCATCACTCAGCCCTCAACTATTTCCACAAGCAAATTTCAGCCCTCAAGTCCCTCAAACTGTGGCTGAAGGTGAGTCTTCAAATACTTCTCCACTTTGTTTTCATCTTACCAAGAACTAATTTTTACCTGCACAATCTCCCAGTAAAATACCCAAGCGTAACGGCTACATCTCCCGGCGGGTATCAACCTGCACCACCCAGCCCTCAACTGTTTCCCCAAGCAACTTTCAGCCCTCAAGTCCCTCAAACTGTGGCTGAAGGTGAGTCTTCAAATACTTCTCCACTTTGTTTTCATATTACCAAGAACTAATGTTTACCTACACAATCTTCCAGTAAAATACCCGCTCAATCGTTTAGGACATTCACCGCTGGCCACCGCAATGTTACCCACCGCCAATCAACCGCATAAAGTGTTGATGAAATCTGAAGATGTACAATCTTATGATTATTCAGTTGGCAGTAAGTTCTTCTAGTTTCTTAATTCTCCCACTTTAGGCAGACTGGCTGAACTGCTTGTGTTTCCAGATGCAATGGATGCACCACCCGAATTCCTTTTCACATGTGTCACTGATCTCAAACACTTTGTCACCACATGGGCCCACGAGCATGGTTATGCTCTGAAAGTTTGTGCATCCAAGCGGGACAAGAACATCTACTTTGCATGCACAGTTGCCGGGGAAGACCAAACCTCAGTTGATGCTATCCGGTTTTGAGAATCAAGGAATAAGCGACTGGGGTGCTGCTTCAAAATATCCGGCCACAACAGCTGGGTTTGTTGTGTTGGGCTGGCCATATTGAACATCCTTGTTGATTTGGTTTGCAAATTCATTGAGCGTGGGGATTGGGTTGGTTGCTGGAGGTGGGGGATCAGGAGTGTGTGCATATAAGTATGCCATTGAGTCGGTTGTAAATTCAGGGTGTGGGTGGGACTGTGGTGGAGCAGGCCTAGTGGCGCCTAAGGTGTTTCTAGCCGGGGCCGGGGTTCTGGAGACCTGTTCATTCTCATAGTCTGACTGCTTGTATTCAGCCTTTATTTTAGAGGCCCAATTCTCCAGGTTTTCACGTTCATCTGGTTTCAACGCAGGGTGCCGCGCCAGCTCTGTGCATTTTTCCCAGAGATCCAAACCTGTGTAATGGTGGGAGGGTGGGTGGGAGTGAGCCAGCTACTTATATTATACACAAAATAAAGGAATGAATCTCACGTCCTAGTTCACTGGTCTGATGTGAAGACATTGTTGATTGTTGAAGTCAAATTGGTGATTTGTGCGGAATCTGTTAGCATTTGAATGGGAGAGTATGTCAGCACGTGTTACTATATCTATGGTAAAAAAAATTTAAAAAAAAAATTGGAAGAGATGTGGGGGAATGATTGTGTTTGAGATGGGCCCATTGGGCCACTTTTGAGGGGGGATGGTGCGCGTCTGGGGCTTGTATGGGGCCCTTTGAGTTGCCTGGGGGGTTTGAATGGCCCCTTTGAATGTTTTATTGCCCCTTTGGAGCATCAAAGTGGGCGTGTGGGCCCACTGGAGGTGATGGGCAGAGGGGGGCCCCTTCTTATGGCCATTGGGCCCTGTCTTTGGGCCAGTTGGGTCTTGGAGAGGGCCCTGGGCCTGTGGGCTATTTTTCTCCCACAAAATTAAACCCCAAAAAATCCCTTTTTTTTTGGTTTTTTTGGGGTTTTTTTCTCATTTTTTTATTTTTTTTTATTTTTTTTTTATTTTTTGGTTTATTTTTTGGTTTTTTATTTATTTTTTTTTATGTTATTTTATTTTTTTTATTTTTTTTTTATTTTTTTTTGTGTTACTCACATTTTTTTTTTCTTTCGAATCGGTGGGTGGCGTCGTTTGGTGGGATCATCGTGATTTCGTGGCCGTTCTGGTTGAAAACAACCAGACCGACGGTCTGATTCCTGAAAGGAATCAGACTTGGGCTCGCTCACGTAATCAAATGGGCCGTCCCATTCGATTACGTGAGCAAGGGGATGGATGTGTATATCCCCATACACATAATACATGTATGTATTATGTGTATGGGGATATCGCATGCGATATCCCCCCACACGCCAAACAATTGGCGTGCAGGTCCCACACGCCAAAAAAAATTGGCGTTGGGGGCCCACACGCCAAAACAAATTGGCGTGTGGGAGCCACACGCCATTTTTTTGGCGTGCGCTCCCACACGCCAATTTGTTTTGGCGTGTGGTGTTATGGTCTGATCTGTGGAGAGGAAGGCTCTGGGGTTCTGGGGTTTCTGGGGTTTTGGGATCCTATAATGTAGATTGCAGGATGAGGAAGAGATGTGGATCCTCGTCCTGACAGACTATATAGTGGTCTGTCTGTGACATGTACGTGATAGACTATCTACATGTGGTGCGGGCTTTGGTGCGGGCAGGCCCGCAATACGGCTCATGACATTATCCCCCTTTTAATGCTAAATCCTCCACTCATTCGCCAATCAAGAAAAAAGAAAAAAATTCCACCTCTTATCAATTTTGTTCCTCACTTCCTTCTCCGCATCCGCCGATGAGTATTTGCCGCATTCGGAAATCTTGAATTAAAACCCGCTACCAGTTCCTCGCAATTCTTCAAGTTTTCCGCCGGTTCCCATGAGTTGTCTTCTGTTCCAAATCCCTTCCAGCTGACCAGGTATTGGGTCTTCCCGCGTCGTCTTCTACAGTCCAGTACCTCTTTGACTTCCCACTCATCCCCGCCGTCCGCTGTAATTGGTTCCGGGTCTTCCCTCTGTCGTTCCGCAATTTCGTCGGGTCTGTGTTTGCGGAGTATTGATACGTGAAATACGGGGTGTACCCCCCGCATGGATATAGGGAGTGTTAGTTTATACACGGATCTTGAGATTCTTTTACAGATAGAGAAAGGTCCCAGCCATCTATGTTCCAATTTTGGGCTGGGGCGGGTCGTTGAAATGTTGCGTCCGTCTAGCCATACTTTGTCCCCTACGTCCCATTCCGGTGTTTCCCTTGTGTTCTTGTCAAATTGGCCTTTCATTGTTTCTTGCGCCTCTTCTAAGCAATGCTTGAGTTCTTCTTGGACCTCCGCAAGTTTGCGGAGTCGTTCTTCTACTGCGGGGATGCATTGTTCTGTTGAGGGGGTTCCGCTATATGCCGGGTTGAATCCGTAGTTGGCTTTGAACGGGGAAACTCCTGTCAATGTGTGGTCGTTGTTGTTGTAAGCAAATTCGGCCATTGGGAGGAGTGGGGCCCAATCGTTCTGTTGGTAGCAAACAAAGTGCCGCAGGTATTGCTCGACTGCTTTGTTGGCAATTTCAGATTGTCCATCTGTCCTTGGGTGGTACACTGTGGATGGCTGTAGTCTAATCCCCATGCGGGAGCTCAATTCACGTGTGATTTGGGAGATAAAAATACTTCCCCGGTCTGAGACAATTGTCTTGGGGGTTCCATGGAGTTTCCATACGTGTTCTGCCATCAGTTCCGCTAGTTGCTCCACGTTCATGGTTTTCTTGCATGGGATGAAGTGGGCCATCTTGGTCAGTTGGTCTACCACTGTTAGTATGCTGTCACTCAAGCGGGATTCAGGGAGGTCAGTGATCAAATCATAGCTAATGTCCGTCCATGGGCCTGCGGGGATTGGGAGGGGTTCTAACGTTACGATTGGCTGTCGAGTGCTAGATTTGACTCTTTGGCATGAATCACAGCCGTCTACGTACTGGTTGACAAATCTCTTCATTCCATTCCACACAAAACTTCTCCGTACTAATGCCAACGTGCGGGATCTGCCTGGGTGGCCTGCGGACTTTGTGTCGTGTCGACTTTTGAGGATCATCGTCCGCAATGCCAATTCCGCTGGTACCACTATCTGTCCCTTGTCATAGAGTACCCCATCGGCTTCCGCATACCTGTTGTGGTCCCCTGTCGGTTTCTGTAACAGCTTAATCCAGTCAGCCAATTTTGGGTCATGTGGGGTCAGTTCTCTAATCCTGGCAATGATTTTGGCGTCAGACAACGCTAGGTCGTCCGTTCACGCATCTTCCAAGTCAGTCCCCATCACGTCCACCTCAAACCAAGGTTCCCCGTCATCCATTTGAATCAATTTGTCCAGAAACCAGCTGTCCAATTCCGCACATTCCGCAAGCTCCTCAAATGTCCTCTCTGTGATTTTACCTGGCTTCAAAAGCTGACCAAAGGTCAGCTTTTCTCCTGGTGCTGGGGCCAGGTCCGGTCTGCGGGATAGTGCGTCGGGTTTTGTTGATTGGCGTCCTGGTCGGAATATGATCTCGAAGTCAAAACATCCCATGGTCTCCGCCCATCTTGCCTGTCTTCTCGTGAGCTGCTTGGTCGTCATGAAGCTTTCCAAATTGCGGTGATCGGTGTATACCATTGCCGTCAAGCGGTGTGGGTTCCCCTCCAGGTATTGCCGCCACTCTTTGAAGGCAGCCACAATAGCCAGTAACTCTTTGTCAAAGATCTCATAGTTGCGTTCCGCCTGTACAAGGGATCGGGACAGGTAAGCTACTGGGTGAAGTTCCTGGTCCTTGGTGCAAACCTGGGACAGTACTGCGCCAAGCGCGAAATCGGAGCAATCACATTCGAGGACAAACGGTTCGTACAGGTCCGCAATTTTCAGGATCGGAGCGGATGTGAAGGCGGTTTTGAGGGATTCAAACGCGGAGTTGCACTTGGCGTCCCACACAAAGGGGGTTTCTACTCTTGTCAGGTTGTGGAGCGGTCTGGTCTTTCCGGAGAAATGGTCGATGAACCGGCGGTAAAAATTAGCAAATCCAATGAATTGTTGAAGTTCGGTGACATTCTTTGGTGCTGGCCAGTCGGTTACTGCTTGCACCTTTGCGGGGTCCATTCTGATTCGGTTGCATGATATCAATAATCCTAGGTATTCTACCTCCGGCCTTGAAAATTCACACTTTTCGGGTTTCAGCCACAATTGGTGCTTGCTCAATGTGTCCAGTATACTGCCCACCGCTTCCGCATGGTCCGACCCTTTCCGCGTGTAGATCATGATGTCATCTAGGTATGCAGCGGTGTCTTTCCCAATCCGTACGAGGAGGATGTCCTGCATGAAGTATTGGAAGTATCCTGGCGCTCCCGTGGGACCAAAGGGCATGGTAAGCGGGGCAAATTGTCCTGCCCTGCAGATGAAAGCCAGCTTATCTTCGTCGCCTTCCGCAACTCTGAGGTTTCCATATGCGCTGCGGAGGTCGAGCTTTGTGAATGTGTCTGCATCCAAAAGGCTGTCAACTAAGTCCATTGTCAGTGGGAGCGGGTACTTGTTCTTCACCGTTACCGCGTTGAGTCTCCTGTAGTCAAAACAGGGTCGCAGGTTTCCGTCCTTCTTTCCAGTGAATAGTACCGGTGCCGCCCACGGGGATGTGGTCCGTCGAATGGTCCCGCTCGTCAGTCCTTTGGCAATCATAATATCAAGTGCCTGGTTCTCTGCTGGGGATAGCGGGATGATTCTTCCGGCCTGTGGGGTGGCTCCTGGGATCAGATCTACGCGGAAGTCTTACTTTCTTCGCGGGGGAAGTCGAATGGCGCTTGATTTCCGGAACATGTCAAGGTGTCGGTGGTAGCACCGCGGTACTAATTCTTCCGTGGTCCGCTCCGCAGTCGTGGCTTTCCCTTTTGCTGCCAATCGGGCCGATGTCGACCACGATGTTTTGGCCGTGCTGATCACTGCAGGGGTATGTCCTAGGGGGGAAAGAGGCTTGCCAGCTGTTTCGGGATTCAAATGCGGGGGAGATCTATCAGACTCACATTGCGGGGTGTTATTGTGCTAAAAGCACACACCCCCTCGTCACTAATCCTAGCTTTCCCCATGGGCCTGTAGACCGTATGCGGGGATGTTGGCGGAGAGGACGATACTGCCTTGGCAGTAGCAACAATTTCATTGGGTACCTGGTCAGAGTGTTGAGTCTTGGGGTTCTTGGCGGGGCTTGCGAATCTATCTACAAGGCGTACAAGCTTGCCAGCTGTCTCGGGCGGTAAAGTATGGGGTGGGGGATTGTCAAACTCACATTGCGGGGGCGTTATTGTGCTGCAAGCACACACCCCCTCGTCACTAATCCTAGCTTTCCCCATGGGCCTTTCGACCTTCTGCGGGGATGTTGGCGGGTAGGACGATACTGCTGCCGCAGTAGCACAAGTTTGATTGGATACGGTTTCATCGGGTACGTGGTTGGGGTGTTGGGTTTTGGGATTCCATGTGGGGTTCTGGGGTCTATCTACAGGGTGTACAAGCTTGCCAGCCGTTTCGGGAATGATGTGGGGGATAGGGATATCGAACTCACATTGCGGGGGCGTTATTGTGTTCAAAACACACACCCCCTCGTCAATCTTCCTAGCTTTCCCCGACTTGCCGGTTGGGGTGTTTTTTGGAATAGACAAAACCGCCGAAGCGGCCGCAATGTCCGGGGTCCATAGGGTACGTTTTGTCCAATTGATTCAGTGTCCATATCGGCGGATCCAGGGCATCCCTAGGATCCCATCATACGAGTCTTTCAGTTGTGTAATGATGAATCGGGACGGGCGGGGTTCGTCGTTCAACCTTAGGTCTATCTCATGGGTTGCTCTGCTTGCGGACCCGTCAAATCCAAAGACGGTTTGCCCCGAGGCCGAAGCGGCCTCGAGGAGTCCCCATCGGGATGCGTATGATTCACTCAGAACGTCGTGGGTTGCTCCGGAGTCTATGAGGAAGGATAGGGGGGGATAGGGGCTTTGGGGTGTGGCTCTGGGAGTTGTGATGGTGCATGAAAGGAAACATTGGGGATCAATTTCATTTACATGTAATGTCTGACTAGCACCAATACTGCATGACAACTCCGCTACGCTCGGGAAGGGCACAACCTTCATTCCCGAGCATCTCCATTTTTTGACTTATCGGCCCGTCCCTTGTTTGCCTTGTCCGCCTGTCCCTCCGTTTTAAGCGCCGCCAATCCATCGGCTAGCTGTTGGATCTGGTCCTCAAGTGCGGAGACTGAGGCAGGTGTCCGTCCTTTCCCTTTCTTGTTTGGACACTCCCGGGAGATATGTCCTTGCGTCCCGCAGCGGAAGCAAAGTCCTTCCCGCATCATGCGGGCCTTCTCGTCCTCGGACAGTCGGCCGCTGATCGCAGATGTGTCCATGGCGTCGGGATCTGGCTGAGTCTTTGCAAATCCAGTGGTCGTTTCCGCCCCGTGCATCTCCGAATCAAGCTCCATGGCTAGACCCGCTACCTCATTGACAGTGGTGAAAGTGGTGCGGGCCAGTACTAGTGCCGTCCGAATGTCCCGTTTTAAGCCCTGCCGGTATTGGCTGATGAGGGTCGGGACTTCCCATCCGGTGGCAGTAGCATGGGTGAGGAATGTGTGGGTGTAGTCGGCCACTGTCCTCGTCTGTCGTAGCGCTTGTAATGCCCGTTCCGCCTTTCCTTTCTTCTTGGAGTCGAAATACATCGTTCCAAAATCCTTTGTCCACCCGTCGTACGAGAAGTCCGCCCCTTCCGTGACTAGGTCGATGTACGGGGCGGACCACACGGCGGCGGGTCCGGTAAGGTAGGACGCGGCAAATAACAGCTTTGTCCTGTCGTCAGGGAACATGGCGCTGTTGACCGATGTATAAATTGCCACTTGGCGGGCGAACGTTTCTGCCTTCGTCCCGCGTTCACCATCGAACTTGTCGGGAAATGCGATCTTTGGTCCACGGGTTGGGGTGGAACCGGTTGGTTGGGGTGGTTGGTCCCGCTGTGCTTCGGCCGCTCTTCGGCGGGATCGTTCGTTCTCCCTTGCTTGGGTCATCTCCTCAAGCTGTCGTCGGAGTTGCTCTACTTCGTCCATCTTTTGGGTGCGGGTGGAGTTGGGATCGTTCGGGTTGTCTGTCTGGTTTTGTTCAGGTGTCTGGGTGTTGGTTTCTTGCCTTTGTCTCCGTAGTGTTAGATCCTGCAATATGTTATGGTCTGATCTGTGGAGAGGAAGGCTCTGGGGTTCTGGGGTTTCTGGGGTTTCGGGATCCTATAATGTAGATTGCAGGATGAGGAAGAGATGTGGATCCTCGTCCTGACAGACTATATAGTGGTCTGTCTGTGACATGTACGTGATAGACTATCTACATGTGGTGCGGGCTTTGGTGCGGGCAGGCCCGCAATACGGCTCATGACATGTGGGGCCCGCACGCCAAAAAAAAAAGGCGTGTAGGCCCCGCATGCCAAAAAAAAATTGGCGTACGCTGATGGCGTACGTTTATCAAAGCCCAAGAAAACTGGTAAAAAGCGGATTGGAACTCGGATGGAGAATATATTTGGATGACTTGATTCCATTGTGAAATCATCTTGTATTCAGAAGACTTTTCTTTGATGAATTTGGCGCCGTTGGTGACCAAGTTCTTCTCAATGTGCCAGATGCACAGCATGTGGTAGGTGTTGGGGAAAATTTGAGAGAGGGAATTGATCAGAGCTTGTTTGTGGTCTGTGATGACTACTCCAGGAAGGGGAATATCATTTGAAGTAAAAATGTTGAGGAGATTTTGAAGCGCCCATTCGTAGTAATCTTGAGTTTTGTCACGTAGAAAGCAAAAAGCTAGACTGAAAGATTTATTTGCTCCAGTTATGCCGGCAATGTGGAGGAGTGGCATCTTGTATTTGTTTGTTTTATAAGTGCAATCAAGAAAAGGCACGTAGTGATAAGAGGAGAGGAGTTTGATGGAGCGCGCATGTCAGAAAAAAAGAGCAGTGAGGTTGCCATTGTTGTCAGTTCTAGCCATAGTAGTGAATTCAGAGTGTTGGAGAGTTTTGTTGAGATGGACGATGGGGCTGATGCCTTGGAGCATTTGTTGAGTGGCCTTCTTGCGTGCTGTGTAGATAGTAGAAATGGTGGCCAAGATAGTCTTGTTGGGGTGTGTTTTCTTCAGAGTTTCAAGGATAACTGAGGGTTTCAATCCAGTGTTGCCAAGTTTTTTCATTTCTTCAAAAAGGGATTCAGTAAGCTGACGGTTGGTGGTGTGGGTAGAGGGATCAAGAGATGAGGGGTCAGAAAATTTCCAGTGGCCCTTCTTCTTCTGGGAATACACAGAAGCGGCAAATGGGAAGTTGATCAAACGGGTAACCTTGGGGAGACGTCCATTTCCTTTGCACTTGTTACGTTCTGGGTTACCTCCCCTACAAGACAGAAAAGGGAAAAAAAATGTTAGCAACAGGATCAAAGAGATAAAAAAACAGGAAAGTGTGAGGACATGAAACCTTCAAACTTGCCTAGAAACCCCCAAACATGTGATAAAAAACAGAAATAAAAACCAGTCAGAATCAGGTAAAATCATGGGATGAGGAGAAGAGAAGACAATATTAGGGGGTATCAAATATGACCAAATCCACCATTATCTAATCAACTGGTTTTGAAAATCCACCATTTTTAAAAACCATGGATATCTATATAAAATGTTTCAGAATTCTCAAAAGTCAAATTTAGTGGAAAAACCTAATTAACTGGCTTTAATGGTGGATTTGGTCATATTTGATACCCCCTATTATGACTTGAAAAATATGAGAAAAATGCTGACCTGTCACATTTAAAATGGGCACTTTTTCCAGCAACAGTCCTCTTTGTCACAATGGCATAGCCTTGAGCTTGAGCAAATTCCTTGATGGCAGCAGAGAGGGTTTCCAAGTTGTTGTAAATGCCTTCAGGTGGAGCATGGAATATTGTGGGCTTATTCTTGTTGATTCGCAGAGTGTTCTTGATGGTTCAATTCATCTTCTTGTTCAGTGGATTTATTTTTTCTTATTTCTAAATTTGGAACTAGTTCAGTAGCTTGATTTTGATTTTCTTGCTCATCTTCTTGGTTATTTTTTTCTAGTATTTCTAAACAGGTTTCAATTAGCTGATGTTGGTTGGCTTCTTCTACATCAGGACTAGTATTTACAAAACTACTTCTACTAGGATTATCTTCTTTTTCATTTTTTTTTATCTTCTTTTTCATTTTTTTCATTTTTGTTATCTTCTTTTTCATTTTTTTGTTCATTTTGTTCATTTTTATTTGTTTTTGGAGTTGTTTCTGTTTTTTCTATCTTCTCTCCTGGTTTCTGGTAGAATGGGGGTTGAGGAAGGGGGATGGGCAATCTGTAGGGCTGGTGGACATGTTGCTTTGGTGTGGTTGGGTGGGTTGAGATGTGGAGTGATTTGATGGTGAGTATGTTTTTTTTTTTGGCTTGGGAGTCAATGACTGCCTCTGACGCGTGGTCGGAGGTTTTTGGGGATTGACTCCTGTGCTCAGTCTCATTTTCGGTGTAGCAACTCCCACGGGGGTCGCAGCTGTTGTTATTTTTATTTTTTTGGCAATTATCCCTTGGCTGCTATAGCGTTACTAATTCCAGAACGCTATAGCAGCCCACCATCACAAGTATCAAACCACATTCTTGTGAAACGTGTCAGCCCCATTTCCCCAATACATCACTCCACATATCCACATATCCACATATTCATTCTTGGATGCTACATATCAACTTTGACTGCAGCTCAATCCTCATTCAAATGCCGGAACCTATACTTGATCCACTCTTGAATGATGAAGAAGGTATGAAGTTTTTTTTTTCTTTTTGAAAAAAGACTGATCAAAACATCTTTCCAGGCAAAGCAAATGAAACCCAACACACAGAAGAAACAGCAAAGAAAAAGAGCTCCAATTACCAAGACTATGAGGATGTACAACTTTGTTACTTTGTTGCTCTTGGATTGTGATAACTGAAGACCCTTTGGTTGGTACAAACCAAGAAGGCAAAACATTTTGGAGTCAAATTGCAAACCATTATCAGGAAGAGCTCCCTGGATCAAGCCAAGCTTTTGAGTAGCTTGAAGGCTTGATGGGGTGTCTTACAGAAGATCATCAGCAAGTTTTGGGCATGCGTTAGTCAAGTTAACCAGCACAGTCAAAGTGGTGCTTCTGCGGAAGACTGCTTAAATCAAGCCCTCCGACAATTCTCCAAAGATCAGAATACCTACTTCAAGTATCTGTGATGTTACAATCTTCTTGTCAAGGTTCCCAAGTGGTGCAACTAAATCAACAACCATGGAAAGAAATCTCAAGAACCCAACAAAAGAAAACAAGAAAGAAGCCCCAGTAGCAAGGCTCCCTTTTCAACAATTGCGGCATCCAATCCTGTCTCTGATTAAGAAGCAAATTCAACCAATACATCAACACTTGACCGCCCGGTTGGAAAGAAGAAAGTGAAGTTGTTGGAAGAAATTGACTCAAAATGTGATGCCTGGAAGGAGAATATCTTGTGTACCTACAACATGATTGAAAGTGAATCCAAACGGCAGAAAGACGTCTTTGACATAGATTCTCAATCAATGAAGTTGATTGCTGAGATGAGTGCCCTCAACAGTCAAGTAGCTATCATGAATCAAGAGCTCTCTGTTCTTGAAAATGAATCAAAAGAGTTTTTTATGCTTAAAAAAAGGGAAATCCTCAACAGTGTTTGAGACAATAGCTCATCCTCTGCCAATTGAATTCATTATCATCTGGCCTTTTTGCCATTGGCCTTTTTTGTTTGATAGGTATATTTATATTTCCATTCATAAATATGTAAGAAGTATGTTGGTCTCTTATCTTGTTTCATAAATCTCATCATTAAATAAAGAAATGCAAAAAATAAAATTGTGAGATGCAGTTAAATACTGATTGGACTTTATTGATTTCCAATCAATGTAAATATTTTGAAATAGAATAAAAAACAACACAAATTGAGAGAGGAAATCAAATTTGAATCTATGGGGATTCATCCTCCTGCCTTGCCTTGATGCCCCACTGATGTTTGATCAGGTCTTGGTGCAATTGATAATGTGCTTCACTATATTTCATTGAGTGATAGTTCTCAATGAATTCTGCAAACAATAACCAGCCATTTTGTACAGCTTCAACTGGAGTGACAGTAGCCAATGGGTTTTGATCATAAGAATAATCTAGATAATTGTGTCTCTCATCCTCCACAATCATGTTGTGGAGGATGATACAAGTCTTCATGATATTCCTCAAATGGTGATGCTTCCAGCCTTGTGCGGGTTGAGATAACATAGTGAACCAAGCTTGAAGTACCCTAAATGCACACTATTCATCCTTGCGACAAGCTTCCTGCATCTGTGCAAAATGCTTTTGATTGAGCCCTCAAGGTTTGGAAAGTGTCTTGACAAATACTTCCTAATCCAGGTAAATTCTGTTGGCAAGGTAGTAACCATTCTTGTAGCTATGGCCGTTGATTGTGTAGTGGAATTTTGGGCTCACTCCATTCAATAGATCCTTGAATAACTGTGATTGGCAGAGAACATTGATGTTGTTATGGCTTCCTGGAAGCCCAAAGTATGCATTCCAGATCCAGAGATCTTGGTGTGCCACTGCCTCCAGGATAACTGTACAGGCCTACAAAAAATAATTAAAATAGAAAAAAAAAAAAATGATTAGAATAGAAAAACAAATGTTGAAAATGTTATGAAAGGATGGGTGCAGCTTTTCTTTCCCTTGAAATTGACCTGCCCAAGCAGATGGGCAATTTTTCCATTCCCAATGCATGTCATCAACTGAGCCAAGCATGCCGGGAAAACCTTGCTTTGCTCCAATATCCAGAAGTTGCTCCAAGTCCTCTGTAGTTGGTTGGCAGGGATATTCAGCTTCATATAAAATTGATTTGAAAAATTGGTCTATGCTCTTGAGCAAGCTTGTTTTGGATATCTGAAGATATTAAATCACCGGCTGCCCTGTAGGCAAGCATCCTTAGCGCAGCTGTGATTTTGAGAAGCAGATGCAGGCCCATTTTTCCTACTGCATTGGCCTTCTGAGGGAAATAAATATCATGTTGCTGGAAAGCTTTGGAAATATTCAAGAAGATTTCTTTTTAAATTTGGAATCAACACTGGAACAGCACTTTGTTGTACAAGGGGGTATCAGACAAGTAATGGTTGTAGAGTTGTTTGTAGCTGGATTCAAAGTTTTGAGGAATATTGGGGCTTTTTCCCAGGTTTTGATCTGCCATGACAGGGCAGGCAGCTGGTTTGCCTGCAAGGTTTGTTCATCATCAAAATTGGATTATTGCTGCTTCAAGGAGGAAGTTTTTCTGGCCGGTAGTTGAGCTTGCAGATTGCTAGTGATTATAGAAGATCATTTGAGGTATAAAGCTTTCAGGTGAGTTGATGTTGATACTTCTATTTTTCATTATTTTTTTTTTTTGATGGATGGATGGATGATAGGGGGTGAGGTAGTAGCTTGTAGCAAGCTTGGCTCTGAGTTGCTAAGCTGCGGTGGAGATTAACCCAAGCTTTCTCAAGGGGTGAATCAATCAAGCTTCAATGGGCACATGTAAATGGCTGGAGCTTAAAAGCATGCTGGATGTCAAACATAGTTTTTCCTTGCAATGGGAGATTATAGTCTTGGCTGATCTGTAATACAAGTTGAGATTATAGAAGCATGAAAAGGTAGTGACAGCTATGGGAGTCGAACCCATGTCACAGTCATGGTACAGACCTGCTCTAACCGCTGAGCTAAGCCATCTGATGCATGGCGTACAGAGGCTACAACAGAGATTTTGATCTGGGTGAGAACAACAAAAACCAACTGAGGGTAATATCAACAATTGATTTCGGTCAACAGTACTTAACATGTCATCTTCATCCTCATCATCAGAACCTCAACCTCAACATCAACCTCAACCTCAACATCAACAACATCGCTCATTCTCTAAGAACCAAAACAAAGTAAGGGATAGGTTAACTAGTAGAACTACTAATCAAAATCAACCAGACCATCCAATCATCACTAATAATAATCCAAACGATTCAATCATCTACGACCAATGGGCTTACACTCCTTCACCTAACTCATCTAATATCAGATTACCTCTATCAGCTTCAGTCTTTCAACAAACTTTTAACCATCAACCTCACTATCCCAAACGATCCTCTAGTTGGTCTCCAATCAACACAAGATATTTTAACAACCTCTTTCGAAACTCAAATCTAATCCTATTCACTCTCATCATCATCATCTGCTTCACTATCTTAATCCTCATCTTCAATCCATCATCCTACGATCATCTCCAAGTTCAAATTAACAGATCGACTATCAACAACTCAGAACATCGTAAGAACTTCTCTCTTATATCTCAACAGATACTACTACCAACACTAACTTTCCTCTATATAACAGAAATCTCTCATCCTCTCCTCCAAAACTTATCATCATCAACCCATCAAACTATCTCCACCACCTCACCACCAACCAACCTCAACATCTTACTCTTTACTAACCCCTCCTTGGATCCCCTACGATCCCTCCACCACATCATCTCCGCCCTCGATGCCCTACCGGTCTATTCACTCGTCATCATCTGTTCACCAGTCCAACAATGTCCTCAGCCAAGCAATCTATCCCCACACCAACTCATCCACTCACTCAGTCACTACAACCCCACCATCGCAGCCGACACCATCCTCGTCCTCGATCACTCATCTCTACCCTATCCACCTCATAAGACCTGGCTCGCCGCCGCCACCGAGCTGGCACTAAGTCGTAACCGGATCGTCGCCCCCATCGGCCTCTCCCCCACCCTCATCCCACCCACTATGGCCTGCACCTCTCGTCCTGGCCCCGCCTCTGTCGCCATCCCACCCTTTGTCCTACCCACCCGACGATGGCCTCGTATCCAACCTGCTGAATTCAACCAACTTATCCAACCTCTCCAACTCACCTTCTTTCTTGCTAGTACACTCAGATGGCCAACTCTCATCCTCCCTCTCGAGAATCAACCACCAAACGACTATCATCTCTCTCAAGTCTGTCACACCTCAATCAGAGAACTCGCAGAAATTAGACGATCCACCTCTTCAAATCAGAATCAAGACCAACAAGACGAAAAGCAGACTGATCACATCTTACGCGGACATCTCCAGACATCAGTTGCTATCCTGATCACCGAAGCCGACCTCGATCCGCCCCGATCATCCACCAACGAGCCATCGGATTGGCTCACGTTAACTTGCCGACTGATCGAAAGGTTTGATGCAGAGATCTATCTCTTGAGCTCCTGGGATCCAGAATCTAACCTGGACTTTCAGCAACACCAAGAACAAGAGGCAGAAAGACAAAGAGTCAGAGAGCGTATGAAGGCCTGTTCACGATCGGCTCATCTCATCATCCACATCCTCTCTCATACTTCGACCTTAACCAGACTCCCTCATCCCAACCTCAAAGCCGCAATCGAACAACTCATCCACACTCAACCTAGTCTAGAACTATTACTCTATCAAATCCGGTCCCAAGATCCTCTTCACCTCCCTAATCGATTCATCAAGCAACTCCCTCATCGTCATCCCCAGCAGCAAGATCCTCACTTGGAAAATCTCAATGCAGACCTTGATGATGATGATGATTCAGATCTTGAGTGTGTAACGATCGGATTGCCGTCAGATGAAGTTCTAGCTGCCGATTGGATCCTTGGTCTTGAGTTACAAGCATTAAAAAGTAAGGCATATCTTGTTTTTTTTTTATCCTTCCTTCAGTTCTCCCCTTTTTTTTGCCTTCGCTCTTCTTTTATCATAATAAGAGAATCATAAAAACCAACAAAGGTTTCTTTGTAAATTTTGAATAATAAAAGAATGGCATCAGCCCAAGATTGATATCTCAGTAATCACAAACGATCGGTCGATCTCTTTATCGAGGCTATTGGATTCATTAAAACGGGCGGCGTACTATGGAGACACAGTCAATCTGGTGATCAACATGGAGCAAACGGCGGACCAACAAACGCGAAAGTTAGTGGAAGAGTTAGAGTGGAAGCACGGCTCAAAGACCGTCCGAAAGCGGATCATCCAGGGGGGGCTATTACCCGCGGTGGTCGAGTCGTGGTACCCATCGTCGGCACACGACTCATACGGAGTGCTGCTCGAGGATGATGTGGAGGTATCGGGGTACTTTTATGGCTGGCTCAAGTTTGCTCTGCTCGAGTACCGATACTCGGGCCGGCCCTCGGACGCCATCTACGGCATCTCGCTCTACCAGCCCCAGCACAGCGAGTTACGTCCAGAGGGCCGACGGCCGTTCAATGCGCCCGCCCTTCTCGCCGGACTCGGTGTCCACCCCTCCACGATGCCCTACGCCTCCCAGGTACCCTGCTCATGGGGCGCACTCTTCTTCCCAGAGACTTGGACCGCCTTTGAACGCTACCTGACCTTCAGACTCGCCAACCAGCTTCCCGGCCTCCAACTAC
Source organism: Puccinia hordei (assembly GCA_007896445.1). Lineage (NCBI taxonomy): Eukaryota > Fungi > Basidiomycota > Pucciniomycetes > Pucciniales > Pucciniaceae > Puccinia > Puccinia hordei. The sequence continues at coordinate 176,413 of RDRW01000111.1, forward strand.
ACGAGCCCGTGATCCCCAGTCCGATCCGCTCGAACCGCTGGCCAAAGAGTTGGAAGAAGTATCTGATCGAATGGGTCTATTTGCGTGGCTTGGTGATGATCTATCCTAATTACCACCACTTCAATCACTCCAACCAAGACGATCAGTCTCCTATTGATAATCTTGATCATGGTTGGCCGAAACAGGGAGAGTTGATACCCATGGGACTATCGACGAACCATCTAGAGATAGGTACCCATGTCCATCGTCGGGAGTTCCGAGGTAGAGCGAGCAATAAGCTGAAAAGCCACCAACCCAAGCTACGGTTTACCAAGTGGAAAGAATCCGTAGAACAGAACCGGATGATATGGGGGGAAGATGAGAAGAAGGAACGAGAGAGAAAGGCCGAACTAGCAGCGGCTCAACTCAAGCGTGAGTTCGCCATCGCCCTCAAGCCACTCTCACCCTCCCACTCGTTACTCGACGGTCTCAGTTCATCCGGATCCAACCCTCATCTCCCCTCACTCGATACTCTAATCGTCTTTGACCTGTGGGCTGAACCCGTCTCTCTCCTCATCCTCAATAATCGCGGCTTCTTCGCCGCCCTCCATTCCCCCATCTGTCTCCCCTTCCACAACCTTCTCAGCACTTATCTCGGCTCTTCTTCGACCCCTATTCCTTCTGTTCCTCGACCTCCTCCCCCTTCCGATCGTCTCCAAATGCTGGCTGCTATTTGTCAATAAATTTCGTCCCCTTTGAATTAGATATTCTTCCCTCTCTCTCTCTCTCTCTCTCTAGTCTCTTTTCCTGTTACCTCATCCATTATACATCTTCTTTGTATCTTCGTCGTTCAATTAATTTCTATGTATTATAACACATCCTTTTTTTGATTAAAAAGAAGAACAATAAGCAACAACATTTTTTTTTGTATTGTTGTATTCAACGTACCTCCAATAGTTTTTTTTTATACATTATTATTATTATATAGATTATTATTTAGTATGTATTTTTTGTTTGTTTTGTTATGTAAATAGTTTATGTATATGTAAGATTGTTTTCTCAACTTTTGTATCTATTGATATATTTAATGGTACTTTTGTACTATAAGGTCATTACTTGAAATATACATATTTGTTTAGCTTTAAACTACTGACTTGATAGAAACAGGACCAGCTTGAAAGCCCACACACAACTCATCCCAAACAACACTTTGCACCCACAATGGACAGCAACTCTCTCAACTACATTCATCCTGAAAATCATCAATTGATAATCTTACCACAACAGTTGAAGAACAGCATAAGTCTATCCAATATTAGGGGGTATCAAATATGTCCAAATCCTTGATTATCCAATCAACAGGTTTCACCACAATTATGAAACCAGACAATAAAACTTACAAATAAATCCACTTATTTGCACTAGATATGTCAAGTATTAACAACAAAAACCCCAATATAATTTTGAAAAGCCAATTACAATCCTTCACAATTTCAACAATCATAACTCAGCATTCAACCTTGCCAAAATACAAAAACCCTCATACAACCAATCTTCCCCCACAATTCAACCCCAACCAACAATCAATCCTTCCCTATACAACTCCACCCAATCACAGCTCAAGATCTGTTCTTCAAATTTGCTCAAACATTTGGTTTGATTGTAAAATTGCTCATGAAAACAAAAAAAACCCAGTTGATTGATCATTGCTTGATCCCAGAACAACAACTTCCAAAAATACAATGCCCAAGAAAAATCCATCACCCTAACAAGTGATACCAATGTAATCAGCAAGCAGGAAAAGATCAATCAATAATAAGCAAGCAAGAACAAAAATGTCTTTGATGATGAAAGGACCAAGAGAACTACTGCTAATCTAAAGAAGGATGACTTAAATTCTCATAATCATTGACTGGCTAAAAATCCAAAAGGAATGATGATTTGTGCATTGGAACCAGGAAGGCACCTCACCTGTCCAGTTGGAAGGCCATCCAAAGGTAAGATTAACAGGTTTGAGATTATGGAAATCAGTATGTGAAATGAATCCTCTTTAAGGATAGATATAACCCCCAGACAGATGAAAGATTGATGTTACAGATACAGGGACAAGTAGTAAAAGGAAATGCAAACCCATTCCCTCTCAACTGGCTTTTAAATCACTGACAAAGTCCAATGGGCAGGAATGATTACAAGTGACAATAAGCTTGAAAAAATGTGTCTCCACATTTCCATTCTTTCAACAAACTGGTCTCTAATCCACGCATGGTGGCATGTACAGTAAGTTTTATATACTTTAAAAGTGTAATCAAAACGTAATACAGTATCAATCATGACTTGGGTGTTTGTTGAGAAAACTAAGTATAAAATAATACAGGTTATGACCCTGCTTCCAGACTTCTGATTGGGAAATAGTTCCACAGAAGGGCTAACCAGAACTTAACATGGGTCTTCCAATTCAGTTGAGGAAGGTCAATTCATTTAGGGTCCTGGGTAAATGACCCCTGGGAATTGGAGAAGGGACTCCCAAAATTCCCAGACGTCTAGTCAACCACATGAGGACTGCTTGTCAGGGTCCTCAGATGGTCTGACTGGTCCAACTCCCTGATAGGAGCCATTTCTCTATATGATAGATATATATACATTTCTTGGGAGGACCCCTCCCCCAGGTGACGACATCACTGAACCCCAACTGGGATTTGGTGGCATCCAGGTTCTACACAGCCTCATGGCTAGGTGGCCATGAGGCTGTATACAACCTCAAAGGTTGCTGTGTCCACTGTTGAGGTTGCATTTGGCCTTGAACACCGGGAAATTCCTGGCTGTGAGGTTGAATACAACCTCATGGCTGGGGGAAACCCAGCCATGAGGTCAAATACAACCTTGATGGCCAGGATTTTCCTGGCTGTCAAGGTGGATGACATCACCAAATCCCAGTTGGGATTCAGTGATTTCATCACCTGGGGGGGGGGGTGCACTCAAAATAAATAAATAAATAAACCATATAGAAAAACAACTCCCATCAGGGAGTTGGATGTGTTGGACCATCCTAAAACCCTGAAAAGCGGTCCTCAGGTAGTTGACTAGATGTCTGGGAATTTTGGGAGGTTTTTCTTCAATTCCTGGAAGTTGTTTAACCAGGACCCTTGATGTAATTGGGGCATTTTGAAGAGCTCAACTATTTAAGATAGTTATAAGTAAAAACAGGCCAGTACTCCTAGCTTACAAGAGAAGGTTAGCACCTTTTCATCTCATAACAATTTATATAATGTTTGGTTAAACTTATGGGGAGGTCCTTCTTCAAGTTGGGGGAAAAAACTCCTCTTTAAATATTAAGTAACAATCCCTCTGTCAACTTATTTTGGCAGTGGAATTTAGGGGAAAAATCACCAGGTGAATATGATCAACCTGTTTGTGGTCAGAGGTGGGAAATGATTTCATTTTTAATGAAAATGATTCCATTTCTATTTCACATTAAATATTCAAATAGTATAATACTTATTTCACCTTAATTAAACTAACATAATTATTTCAACTTTATAATTACATGTGAATACAATTCCTTTGGTGTTTGTACCTGAAAAGCACTTTCCATGGAGAGCTAGTCAGGTGGCAATAAATGTACAAGTCTTCATTACATATTGAATATAGTTTACATAAAGATCTACATTAATTTATGTGTAATTATAACTTAACCTAGGGCCAGCCAAGGTACCCCAGTAACATTACTCCTTCTCACAGTAAATCTACTTACCAAGAAGATCCTTTACTGTAATTAAAAGATCACATATGCAGAGAAAATGCATACAATTTATGAGAAACAGAATATCATCATACATGTTTAATTTTATATAAAAACTTAAAGAGATTATATGTAAAACATCTTTAAAGACACTATTGACATTTGTGGACCAATTGGGAGGAAAAATTGCCACAGAGGATCATGACATATGTTTTACATGGTTACAGCTTCATTTGGAAACTATAAATTGCACATTCAAACCTTATTACATGACAGTAAAAGTTGTGATACTCACATTTCAACCATTGACATCATTGCCAATCTGTCATGGCTCATCCTTAGTAGTTACTACTAAGACCCTTGAAAATGAACAGCCATTGCTGGATCTTCTGATTCTACACAAAGTCTCCAAATGAGATATTCAAGAGGCTCTTCTTTCCCCTTTTAAGATTCCCCATCATCATCATCTTTATACATACATATACATACATAGCATTCCACCAGTCATAGTAACCGGTGTCCTGCCCTGTAAGTTAGTCTTTAAAGCCCTGATCATCCTTTCCTATTTTACCTCAACTTCCCAGCTTTCAGCACATCAACCCAGCCGCTCCAACCTGTACAGGTAATATTTAAAAGGGCCCCTTACTTCAGGAAAAAGAACAACTAGTAAGTCCTTTTCTTTGAGGAGTTGTGGCCCTTCTAGCCATCTTCACTGGGATTGAAACAACCCCTGCTTGCAGGAACCAGCTTTAAAAGGTCATAAATTTCCTCTGCTTTTGTACAGAAAACTTTTGGAGGGATCTAAACCACCCTGTCTTGCAGGCCCCTCGTTAAAAAATATATTATTATATTTGTCATATCAAGAAACACACACCTATAAACCCTTATGTTTTATCTTCAACACTGTAGCTAGAAGTATCTTATTCCTTGATTTCAAAGAGTTTTACACATTAACTTTTAGACTGTGAGAAAATTTCTATGATCAGAATATCAAAATAAATAAAAATAAAAATAATACAAGATATAAAGAATAACAATTATTATTCAAGCATGCAGTTTCAATTATTACATGATAATATCTTAGTAGCTGAAAATGTCTATGCATCAGCTGATGGGGAGGAAACCATTTGAGAGACCTTTGTAAAAAGTGGATGCTCAAAATGGTGGTGATGAGGGCTTTGTGTCTTCTGGGCCCCAAGGACATAGATGTTAGAATTATGCCCCATTCCTAAAAGAGGGCTTGTTTATTTTCTCTTCCATTTCTTTCCATCTGGCCTCCTTAGATAGTTAGGCCCCTGTTTAGGCCTCTTTCAGTTGTGTATTTCATCCGGTCCCTTCTGAAATACAATCTGTACTTAGTTCTGAGCACATACCAGTGAGACCTGCTTGTCTCAAGACTTCTCATCTGGTGTTCTCAGTCCCTGAGCATACTGCGCTCTTGATCTTTTCCAGCTTCTTGATTTTTCCCAGCTCACCTTCTTCTCTTCACTAGGCATTAGGCCACATTTCTTTTCAATAGATTTGGTTTATAAAGATGTCAGCCTCCCTGATGCCAAGGACAAGTCCTTCTAGCTACAGGTGGTGCAAGAATGAATGTAAAAGAGTGGTAAGCTCTGGGTAAGGTACAAGAGTTACAATTCCCAAATAATATGGGGGATTTGTGACGTAAAATTTAGAGAAAAAAGGTGGTAATAATTATATTAAATAAATTTAATATAATTAAAACCAGAGGGGCCTGATAAATCAGGGGTGGTTTAGATCCCTCTAAGGTATCTTACAAATAAATTCCAGAGGATTTAGGTACCTGGAACACTGGGGCCTGTTGGAACAGGGGTGGTTTAATCCCAGGAAAGGAAAGTGGGGAATATCTTCAGGAAAAGGGTTATTACTTACTAGTAATAAACCTGGAGGGATCTTGGGGATATTCTGGGTGAAACTGAACAGCTTGAAGCGCTTGGATGGATGGATGGTGGAGCTGGATGGTCACTGTGAAGTTTGTTGGGGAAGACAGGGCTAAAGAATAACTACTAAGAAGCTTACCAGACTGTGTTATAAAGATATATATCTAATGTCAGCCACTGAGTACATATCACAGTACCTGACATGTACCACCTAACTGCAAATATTATTAATTATTATTATCTCTAATAATAATTACTATTATTATTATTATTATTATTATTATACATTCATTATTATTATTACATTACTAGTATTATTATTAAAGTGCATTAATTACAATAATTAATATAAATACTTTAATAATATACTCATTAATAACTCATGTATAATTCTGGTTAAGCTATGTACTCCTGTTATACAAGATACATAACTTGTGGGCCCTTTGCCCTCCTTTCACGTGAAATATCCAGAGTAACAGATGTCACTCTTTCCCCTCTGATTACGCCCACATTCCTTAACATTGGAACATTTCACGTATAAGATATGTACTTTAATATCTTATTAATAAAAGAACTTATTAATATTATAATAATTAATACTTATAAGATGTACCAATAATAAATGACATCATTATAAGTTAATAACTTTATTAAATATTAATAACAGATCAATTAATACAAATGTCATGATGTGATCCAATCCCACTAAGGACTACTGATCAAAGATGTGTCCCATAACACAGCCTTAGGAGAAATCACATCATAAACATTAACAGATCCTCCCAAAAGGATCTGTCTTGCCCCTGAAGTTCCACAGTACCTCCCAGGTCATGGAAGCGCTCACAGTTCCCCCTTGAGGAGCTCTTACAATATAAAAACAGACTTTAAACAGTTGTTTATCCCTCAGAGAATATTTAGAACACACCAGCACAGTACATAACTTAGATTTATTTACCTTGCTTAGTTCCTTTTCTCCACCAAATACCCCAATTCTGGATAATATATAGTCTATTACTTTTATTACCTCAAGAATTGGCCACAACCTACCTTCAATAAGGTAGAAACCACGAACCCAAGTGAGTATCTCCTTGGATGCCTATTAATAGTTTGTATTGATTTGGATGCACCTAATTAGAGCAATTAGAGCAAGCCTCTCAGACAAGACTTACTGATTGAGGAAGTACCTTTTTTACAGGACTTAACCATCACCCAAACCACTTCAAACCATCAACCTAACTCAGTTACAACCCTTAACCACGGTTAGTTCCACACCCAGGCTGACATCTAATAAGAAGTGGGTAAGGTTGTTAGTGGGTATTGGGAAGCATGAGGAGCCTTCTTTGGGCGGTTGAAGAGCTCCTTAAATGGTCTTGAGTTCCCCCTGGGGACCCTGTAGGTATTATTGGCCAACTTGTGGGATCTTTGGACCACATTTTGGCTGTTTTTGCTTTCTTGGTGACGCTTCAGCAGCCCCTGCTTTGAATACATGTCACCAATTGATTTTATTAATGTATTTTATTATTATTTATATATTTATATTGACTTACAGTCTGTAGTACATTAGTACTGTTTGTTATAGATTTAATACTAGTGGCTTATTTGTATTTATAATAAGCCACAGTATTGTTTGTACTGTTTGTTCACTCAATATATTTTATTTATATGTATAAATAAATAATACCATTCAATATATTTAATTATTTAGCCCCCAGTAATCTTCATTACACATGTAACATATGTAATGAGGTCACTGGGGCGTGTTTTTGCTGATTTGGGTGTACCTGCGTGACTGTGGAGTCCGCGTGCCAAGCTGAGAGCCTGTAAGGGGCTTAATGCTTGCGCGGGGGCTTATATCCCAACTTTGGCGCGGGCTTTCAGTCACGCGGATTGAACTTCAAGTTCTGCGGACTGCGGTACGCGGGGTTTGAGTAAAACACGGTGTACTTACAGCCACCCCAAAAGAGCTTGCGTCTTTTGGGGCGGGCTTTGAAACTTTGTGCCGCAGCGGGCACACTTTACCGCAGTACAAATGATCTGTGCGCGCGGGCCGTGCACGGGCGACCGCGGGGAGTCACGGGGCCCAAGTGGGGTTTTTTATATATACTCCACTCGGCTGCCCCCCACCCGCCACAGCCACCCGCCACAAACCACCACCACCACCACCCACCACCACCACCACCACCACCACCCACCACCACCACCACCCACCACCACCCACCACCACCACCACCCACCACCACCACCACCCACCACCCACCACCACCACCCATCACTAAGTGCATCCAATCAGAAGGATTTGGTTGGGACACTTAGTGGTAGCCAGCCCACCACCACCACCATTGTTCCGATTGGCCCGGCAACAGCCACCGGGACCGTTTGGGGCTCCATCAGCCGCGTGAGTTTTTCATCCTTCATCTTTCCCCCAATTGATACTCCAGGCTAACATTCTTCTTTTTTTGTATTCCTCTAGCATGACCCCCCAGGCACATGAGTGATCGTTGTCTCCATCCAAATACGCCAAATGGCTCCACCATCCCATCACCCCACCTTGTGACCGCCACATCCCGACCCTGTTTGATGGGACAGCCTTTTTGGTTGAACAACGTAACCGCCGCCGGGATGCCTTCATCAGAAGCCAGAACCAACCTGCGCTGGACCCGTCCCTTTTTACCCCCGTATCACAGGCCTTTCGTCAATCAAGCGAGGCGGCTGTATTGAGGCAGGCAATTAGAAATTAAGTTTACCTTTTAAATGAAAAACTTGATCAATAAGTGATCAGTCAACTTATTCTTTGTGAGAAACATCAATTTGATTTGAGGCTATCTGTGAGAAATAAATGTGAGAAATAAATTTTACTTTCATTTTATTCTTTTTATGATTAAGGCCTGATTATGGCCAAGTCATTGATTTGCATCTTATTTTAGTTTCATTTTATTTTCAAAGTCATTTTATGATTGATTTTGTCAAAGGCCAAGTCATCTTATTTTCAGTATTTTTAGTTTCATTTTATTTTCAAAGTCATTTTTTTATTTTAGTATTTTTAGTTTCATTTTATTTTCAGAGTCATTTTCTTATTTTCAGAGTCATTTTTCTCAAAGGCCATGTCATCTTGTGTTCAGTATTTTGTTGTGTTAATGAAATGTTTCATTTCTAGAATGACATGCTAAGAATTTGAGAGTAGTAACTATTTACTTGACAAAGATAAACCCTAATAATTTAAAAGAGAAAAAAATAGAACACAAAACTTTGAAAGAGAAAAAAATAGAACATCATAGAAAAAAGAGAACACAATGAAGACAATCATGCAAAAAAAGAACATGAAACAACACCCAATAATCAATCAATGTACCCCGAGCCTTGGAATAAGCTTCTCATCAGCGGGGGGGTGAAAGTAAGCCTTGTGAACGCCTTGATTTGCTCCCCATCGGTTTCGCCCCCATCTAGTTCCCCGTATCGTCGTAGGGTGCTCTTTAGAACACTAAAGGCCTTTTCGATGGGATTCATGTCGGGGGAGTAAGCGGGGAGGTAGACGAGGTGACAGCCACAATCCTCGACGAGCTGCTCGATTTGACCATTATGGTGGATTTGCGCGTTATCCATCACCAAGACGCTGCGGGGACCTGGGAATGCATTCATGTTGGGAAGCTGAAAAAGGAAATGATGTCAGAATTCGGTCGCCATTAATATTAAAGGAAAAAAATGAGTGAGACTTACCAGGACATGTTCCAAGTAGAACTCAAAATCCGCCCTCTTGACCGTCTCTTGCTGAATCATCACCGTTACAAGCCCCGTTAACGCGACCGCAGGGATTAAGTTGAATCAGTGGGTGGCCCGTGCAACTGATAGCCGTGAAGTTCTCTCGCCCCTTCGGGCCCAGCCTTGAGTTCTAACCACGCCATCCAGGCATACACCGCTTTCATCTGTTTAAGAAATCACACCTGATTAGATTGGAAAAGACAAAATAAATAAACAAATGAAACAACATACCCGTGAAGACCAGACAGTTGGGGTCGTAGTTGGCCATCAAAAGGACGTAGTTTGCACGTTGGATTGGGTCTTGATTGGGGTTGACCTTCCTCATTGTTTTTTGGGTCATCTGGAGGCGGTGGTGGAGCTCGTTGGAGATTGTTTGAAGGGAGATTCAAAGAATGCATTCGAAAATTAAGGCTTGCTGGATTTCCTCAAGATAGACGGTTGGGTTGTTGGTGACCATGTCCAGGAGAAAAGCTTGGGCGTCTTCGGAGAGCGACAAAGGCCAACCCCTTACGGCGTAGATATCGGGATTGGTGACAACTGCACGAGTTCTCTCGTACAGCTCACACCAGCGGCGGAGGGAGTCGTGGCTGATACTTGCCGCATGTGATCCATTAATCTCCTCAAGTGATTTTCCATTGAGGGCAGCCCGAACGACGGCGTATTTAAACGTCGCGGTATACTTGCGGTACATCAAAACTAGGAATAAAAATAAACAACTCAATCAGTTTTGGGTTATGGTTGATTGGGGGAGAGATGAAGGATGACAAACTCACGCGGCTGATGGAGCCCCAAACGGTCCCGGTGGCTGTTGCCGGGCCAATCGGAACGATGGTGGTGGTGGTGGGCTGGCTACCACTAAGTGTCCCAACCGAATCCTTCTGATTGGATGCACTTAGTGATGGGTGGTGGTGGTGGTGGTGGGTGGTGGGTGGTGGTGGGTGGTGGTGGTGGTGGGTGGTGGTGGTGGTGGTTTGTGGCGGGTGGCTGTGGCGGGTGGGGGGCAGCCGAGTGGAGTATATATAAAAACCCCACTTGGGCCCCGTGACTCCCCGCGGTTTCCCGTGCACGGCCCGCGCGCACGGATCATTTGTGCTGTGGTAAAGTGTGCCCGCTGCGGCACAAAGTTTCAAAGCCCGCCCCAAAAGACGCAAGCTCTTTTGGGGTGGCTGTACAGTATCTCCCCTAATTTACACGTGTCCCAACCAAATCCTTCTGATTGGATGCACTTAGTGATGGGTGGTGGTGGTGGGTGGTGGTGGTGGTGGTGGGTGGTGGTGGTGGTGGTGGTGGTTTGTGGCGGGTGGCTGTGGCGGGTGGGGGGCAGCCGAGTGGAGTATATATAAAAACCCCACTCGGGCCCCGTGGCTCCCCGCGGTCGCCTGTGCACGGCCCGCGCGCACGGATCATTTGTGCTGTGGTAAAGTGTGCCCGCTGCGGCACAAAGTTTCAAAGCCCGCCCCAAAAGACGCAAGCTCTTTTGGGGTGGATGTACAGTATCTCCCCTAATTTACACAACCCCTCATTTCCGTGACTGGAAATGGGGTTTAAGCATATGTATTTATATATATAAGCATTAATTAATGCAAGTGTCTTTTTTATTAAAGGTACTTGCTAATTCTTATAAGCTAATTTACATAGTGAAGGAGTGAGAATTAGGGGTACCTGTGAGTGAGGTACCCTAGGTTAATTTTAGTGAAGATTCAGAATATTAAATAATATTCTAACTATTTTTTGATATTCTATATTTTTTATAATATAATTCTTGTAGAAAACTTGTGACAGGTTGCTCTGTCATAGTAGCAAGCTGAAAAAAGACATGGATGATAAAAATGCTGGGCAAAAATGACTCCAATAATTTGTTTGTGGATTCCACAAATTTTAGGAAGATCCATCACTTGTTTCATAATGTTTTTTTAATGTTGGTAATTTCTAAAATGTTCAGTATTGTTGATGTCTGATGACTTTTTCAGCAAACTTGCAACATTTGGAAGCTGGTTAAGTCTGAAGGAGGCAAGGACAATGAAGAGGTGTTTTTTGAAATTCTTTTGATTAATTGTTTCTCCAAGACATTCACCTTGACACCAATAATTGTAGAACAAGATGGACTAGCCAGTGGTTGTGTTGTGATGATCCATCTGATGAACATGGAGTGGCCATCCTGGGTTTTTTATTTGATAAATTTAATTGCTGTTTTATCTATTGATTAGATAAAGCCTCATTTTTTCCCTTCATTAGCAAGGACAGGATGTAAGGCCAGCTTATCTAAGCGCTATCATTGGGCTGTGGATTCCTTCATGGGAAAAGAAAGGGCCCTTGACACAATTTAATCTGGGGATTACTTGCCATCTGATGTTTGCAAAGATCTGCAAGAAGAAGAAAAATAAATTGTGCACCAATGTCACCCACAGAGTACATATCACAGTATCTGACATGTACCAAGTAACTGCAAGTATTAAACTTATCACTACTCTCAAATTATTACTAATATTATTACTATTAATTATTATTATCATTACTAATTATTATTAAGTATTATTACTAATATTGTTATTACCATTATTACACTAAAGTAATAGATCACAATTATCAAAGTAGATTCATTATAATGATCAATAAACTTACTTTAATATACATTCATTAAATAATACATGAAAAATTCAGGTTACTCTATGAACTCTTGTTATACAAGACATGTAACTCGTAGAATTTTACCCTGCCTTTCACTTGAAATATCCAGAGCAAAATATTTCACCCATTCCTTCTGATTAAATCCACAATGCCAGCATAATTGCAACAGTGGGCCAGCTACGCTAACAGTAGGGGCAGTGTAGCTTAATGTTAGGTTTTTTAGCTACACTAAAAAAAGTTACTGTTAGCGGGGAAATTATTCAGCTAACACTACAATATATTTGGGGAAAAAAAAACTGATAGCGTAGTGTTAGCGCTAATTCCAAAATCTAGCTAACGCTAAATGGAAATCAATGTAGCAATTTTGTAGCGGATGTAGCGGGAAATAAAGCTACGCTAGCCTTAAGCTTAATTGTATTCTCAGCTACGATAACAAATAGTGTAGCGATGTTCCCATTTACCCTAAATGTTAGCGTAAGATTTTGAAAAAGATGTAGCAAGCCTTTTTAATTTTCTCTTGGTAGTATAAAATAACCAACTGACTAGAATTTAGAAATATATAAAAAAGTGAAAACAAAATAGAATAGCTGCCAGTAAAGTACCTTCACCTAAACTACGAAACATATAAAAGAAGTGATCACCAAAATAATTTAGAGGATCTTCATAATTACCCTTTTGATAATTGTTACAAGAATTAGCAATAGAAAGATTAATCTGCAAAGACATTCCTGGGCGTTTGAATGAAGAGCTAGTAGTAGGAGGAAGGGTGCAATGTTTGTACTTGTTGGCTTGCCAGATCATTTTGTTTATCAAAGGTAATACCTAGTTTGTGATCTGGGAAGACCAATGGACCTGCTGAAATGTCATATCCTGAATCAGGAGGGGCTAACATACCAGTAGAGGAATAAGTAGGAAGAAATAATACAAATGCAAAATCAGAAATATCCTGATCATCAATATGAGGTGGATTGAAAAAGCCATTGGTAGTAAAATTCAGATGTGGTGAACAGGAAAAGGGACCAGATTTGTTGCCATGACGCAGAGATTGAAAAGAAGGAATGTTATATTTTTTCATCTTAGATTTACTATGTTCAAAGGCAGCTGGTGCCATTTCTTTGAAGTATCTTCCTATGATTTTTCCAGCATGGATCAACTTTGAGAAATGGGTGTGATAGTTTTCCACATCTTTGGTTAGAAAGGCTTTGATGTATTGACCAACAATCTGCATAAAGTCCAATGACTTACACCAACCAATCACCCACATTTGTCCACCCCAGGAGCAAGACAAAGATTGAACTGGATTGATCCATTTCTTTGAGTTGTGGAGAAAATTGGATAAGAAATTTAACTCTTCTTTTTCCTTTTCCTTTAATTTGTCCCATGGCGTAAATTCAATAATAGCAATGATAGAATTGTCGTTTTGAGGATCAACAATAATGGACCGGCCAAAGTCAAGGAGAAAGAATTTATCATCCACTGTTTTGCAAGCAGTGGCAACTTCAACAGGGGTTGGTTTGCAGATAAGATGGCCAAGGCTATTTAGTGGAATGGATGGATATAAATCAAGCTCCATATATGCCACACGTTGCCATTGGGAAGTAGACCTTGGTTGGGCTGGAAGATTTAGATTGGTACCAAGAATTGAATTTGCCTGCAACTTTTTGTGCTGTTCAACTCCTTGCCTTCTTTTATATTCCTTCTTTGCTAACCTGCTTGATGGCGTGTGATGACTGATTGGCCATGGGTCACCAGGAAGATTTTCAGGTTCCCAGTGTCACAACATATCCCACAATCATCACATTTCATCAATCAAGATAGCAAAGAAGAATAATAAAAGAAATCAAAAAGAAGAATGCAAGAATTTATTAATATAAGGTTAATCAAGGATAATATTAGAGAAAACCACACTGTCTTTTCCCCATAGTTTACCATGTGGCAGGCAGTGGGTGGTGGGTGGCAGGCAGCAGGTGAGTGGCAGGAAGTGGGTAGCAGGCAGTGGGTTGCAGGTGGCAGGCAGAGGGTAGCAGGTGGCAGGATAAATAAGGAAATAATCAAAAATAATTGAGGCCAAATGTAGCTCCTTTTATAGCCAACAAGGGGGGGAAATGGCCAAATGGATGGCTTGGAAAACTACAGTACATTTTCTCTCTGAGCCTGCAAACCACACAGATTACTTTTTTTTTTGAAAAAAAAGAAAATCAACATAAAAAAAAGGTGGAAAACCTTGATTTTTGAAAAACAAAACAAATTTAACATGAAAAAATGAAAAAAAAAAATGCTGAATAAAAAAATTATTTGAAAAAAAAAAAACAAACAAACAAGTTAAACATAAAAAATTAAAAAAAAATGATTGAAAACATTTTTTTTTGAGAAAAAATTATAAACATACAAATCCGCTTTTGGATTGCAGTACTTGCGCGAGTGCTGCAGTTAAAAGGCAGCTGTTTTAACTGCAGCACTGGCGCAAGTACTGCCATCAAAAAATATGTTTTGATGGCAGTACTTGCGCAAGTGCTTCAGTTAAAACAGCTGCATTTTAACTGCAGCACTTGCGCGAGTACTGCCATCAAAACTGATGTTTTGATGGCAGTACTCGCGCGAGTGCTGCAGTTAAACCAGCAGCTGTTTCAACTGCACTAATCGCGCAAGTACTACCATCAAAAAATATGTTTTGATGGCAGTACTCGTGCAAGTGCTGCAGTTAAAACAGCTGCCTTTTAACTTCAGCACTCGCGCGAGTACTGCCATCAAAACATATTTTTTGATGGCAGTACTCGCGCAAGTGCTGCAGTCAAAAAAGCTGCCTTTTAACTGCAGCACTCACGCGAGTACTGCCATCAAAACATATTTTTTGATGGCAGCACTTGCGCGAGTACTGCCATCAAAACTGATGTTTTGATGGCAGTACTCGCGCAAGTGCTGCAGTTAAAACGCAGCTGTTTTAACTGCAGCACTCACGCAAGTACTGCCATCAAAAAATATGTTTTTATTTGAATTCAATGTAAGGATTACTGTTGACCAAAAACCAGCCTGAGAAGTAAAAACAATAATCAGGAAAAATATAGAAAAGATAGAAAGAAAGAGAAGAATTAGGTCATACCACTTGAACAGGATTTAGTTATTATGTTAAAGTTATGAAGGGATTTTTTAGATGAAGAAGCGTTTGGGTAGAAGGTTAGGAGAAGCTAATACAACGAAGAAAGATAAAGGTTCAGCGCAAGGCATCAAGCAAACTAGAATAAAGAAACAAGAGTGAGACGAGTGATAAGAAAGGAAGAAACCAACACTGTATCGCTATTAAGAGAAGGCAATAGGATAATTGATGTAGGACTGATGTGTTAGACAATTGAGAAGAGATGATCTAATAATTAAGATACACAGTCGACAATGTGAGAATTTATAGAGTGAATTGATTTTAAGAATGAGAATCGAGGAGATAAAGAAAAGGGGAAAAGATGAGGAGGAAAGAGGAAATGGGAAGGAGATGGTTTTATGGTTGTTTTATAAAAAGGAAGTGTTTGATGATGGAGATGACGACAAGGAATTATCTGATCCTTTTTGTCTGAAGATGATTAAGATTCAGACTGAGTTTTTTAATCACATGGAAAATTACGGAATGGTTTAAGAGGAAAAGAAGGGGGGCTAGAGTAAAAAGTAGGTTTATGCCTTTAAATTTCAACAGTTTTGATGGCAGTACTCGCGTGAGTGCTGCAGTTAAAAGGCAGCTGTTTTAACTGCAGCACTCACACGAGTACTTCCATCAAAAAATATGTTTTGATGGCAGTACTCCCGCAAGTAATGCAATTAAAACAGCAGTTGTTTTAATCACATTACTCGCACGAGTACTGCGACCAAAACAGATGTGTTGATTGCAGTACTTGTGCGAGTAATGCAATCAAAAACCTAATTTTTTTTACTCTTTTATTCTTTGATGTATATTTATTTTGTTTCTCAATAAACAATGTTTTTCTTCATTTTTTTTTTGATTTTTTTATGTTTTTTTTAAAAATGTTTTTCATTTTTTTTTTGATTTCTTCATGTTTAATTTGGGTTGTTTTTCAAACAAAAAAAAACTTTTCAGCATTTTTATGTTGACTTTTTTATCTCTGATTTTTTTTTTTTTTCAAAAAATAGGTCTTTCAACATGGCTTGGCCAGTACAGAAGTTAAAACATCTGTGTTTTGATTGCTGCACTTGCACAAGTACAGCAATCAAAACTGGTTTTTTATTTGTTTATTTCTATGTGTAATTTTATGTTTTTTACAAGCTAAAATGTAGCGGGAAAAAATTTAGCTAACATCAAACATTTAGCGTAGCATAGTGTAGATCTGAAGCCACTACGCTAATGAGAACTTCAAAATTTGTTAGCGGCAAAAAAACTACGCTACTTGTTAGTGTAGCGGGTATTTTCCAAAGCTAACACTACAAAAACTTTGTCTGAGACATTTCTGGCTACACTAACTGTTAGTTTAGCGGGCTGTAGTGGCAGCTAACACTACAAATATTTCATCAAAAAAAAAAAGCCGCTACGCTAACAGTTAGTGGTCAAATAGTGTAGTGTAGCGTAGCGGCCCACTGTTGGTTTGGCCAAATTCAAACATGTCTTACCACCAAGTCATTTAATTCTTCAACTGCTTTCAAAAGTTGTTGCTTAACATCCGGAATCATTTTTACTGTCTCATCCAGGACTTCTCTACAAAATAACCTCAGAGTAAAAATGATTCAATGGCTTTTGTGAACAACTGGAAAGTTTTGCGGGCGAGATGGCATTATTTCAGTATTTGGCGGGACCGCTACAACACAGTCCTGTCTATAACTCAAAACAATGGCAACCCGACCGTTAAAGATCAAGACTGGAGTAGTTGAGCGGTATGTTGACTACCACCCGCTCTCAGCTTCTATTGACTGATGTTCTCTTTGTTGTGGGGATGAATATCGCTGTGGTTATTGGGTTTGCTTCCTTTTTTCTTTAGTTTGATCAAGGAAGATGACTCATACAAGAAGGAATACGATCACCAACTGAAAAGGATCGAGAAAGTGAAGCAAGACACACCCGATTACGACTGGAATATCCGTTATAAACAGGTTCGTACAGCTGGCTACCAGAGCTTCGGGGCATACCGGATTGTTATGATTATTCAAATCCTAACAATGATGGGCGGTCATATGGACTCCATGGCGCAATGGTAGCGCGTTCGACTCCAGGGATGGACCATCGAAAGGTTGCGTGTTCAAGTCACGTTGGGGTCATTTTTGCTGACTCTCATGGATCATTGCACTTGGGCGACAGGCAGGACATTCTATACACACGCCAGGCGTTGGCAGTCGATCTTCATCGGTGCCCTTTGAAAAAATGAATGCCGCTCTATTTTTATTAAGATGAGTATGTTGACTTGACTTGATGGACTCGCTTGTTTAACATGATTATCAGTCTGTGCTCGAAAATTAGGAGTATTCACAGTGGAGAGTCACAGAGTAAAATTGTGATTCAAGATTCTTGTGAAAAAAGATTCATGTTATCCTATTCATGGTTCTTAACGAGTAATCGGGAAGCACTTGAACGAACGACCTGACTGATTTCGATTTTCTTTCTAGATTGATGATCGACAAAGACATGGACGAAGTTCCCAAAGGCATGACATCCGATGAGGTCGTCCCTTAGTCTGGCTGGATCCGTCTCTCCTTCCTTGGATGATTCGGCTCGAGTCGACCATACACCGATCCTCCAAATCACACTTGTACTCCCAAGATATTCGGTGGCTAAACCAAGAATCACCCGTGTTGGAAATCCGACCGGCTTGAGGTAGTTGCATTCGGAATGGACGACTAGGCCCATCGATGGTTCTTTTTCTACACATTCTTCTCTTAAGAATTTGTTTACTATCGTATCAAATAACTCGTAGTATTTAGTACTATTAAGGAACACCCCATGGATCAGTCAGATTTCCGATAACCGAGTGCTCCGATCGGCTAAGGTTGATGAAATAAACCAATAAGTAAACCGACTTATTCATGTGTCCATAAGCGTCATTGTCCTAGGTAGTCTCCGTTGAGGCGGGACATGAGGCCAAAACATAATTTATCAAGAAGCTTTTGGAAGGACCGAAGGGAAATGGGAGAAGACATACAGACCAGCGGGTTTGAACGGGCAGCCAGTAACGATAGTTTGCAGGATCAAACCATTCTATGCTGGTTGTCTGAGAGGGAGGTGGTTTTGGAGACTGATGGGGGGTGTTTGAAGGTCGAGAGGAATGCTGATGATCGCCGAGTGGAGTGGGCTGGAGCTGATGGCCATCTTGTCCTCCGCCGCTTCTGCCAGCGAGATGGCCATTGGAACCCTTGAGATGGTATGAAATTGCTGCTAGTCGGAGGTTGGCTGGACTCTTGAGGCTCGTCATCGTCACTCGAAAACCACCAATTCGATTGTATAAGTTGACTAGAACCTTTGAGGGTAGTACCATCTCGCGATTGCTGAGTTTTGGATGGGATCTGAGGAATCCAGCAACCCGCATGTAAATAAATAAATGCAGGATACATATTGTGATTTGTTAATGACCCACATCATGAAATCATCCATGGCCTCCATCCCCAAACAAACAACCAACCGACCAAAGACAGCATCAGTTGAGAGCCTCGCCACTATCAAGCCAATTAGTTTATTTCCTTTTTGGGATGGGGCAACAGGCTGAGGGAAGCATTAGAAGAGCACTTCACCAGGAAAAATGAATTGTCACTAGACTACAGGTGACATCAGCCTAGGTTCAATGAGCTGCCTATTAGTAGCAATGTTGGCCTCATGTACAGCCCCTTGTAGGGCACAAAGGGGCCATTGTAGCCTAGTCGGAGAGGAATCAGAGCTAGAAACAGGCTTCAGCCATTGTTTCTTGATGTCACCAGACGTCTGGTGACAATTTATTTTTCCTGGTGCTTGGTTAGGATATCGGGGGATGACGATATCAACATCACGGTATCCAAACGTATAACCATGCTTTTCCACTTGTAGATGTACCAGAGATAGTGCAGCCAGGACAGGGTGAAGCATGGCGAATGCTGCCGGGGTGTTTACCCCTGCAGCATTCGCCATGCTTCACCCTGTCCTGGCTGCACTATCTGTTGAAATATAGGTGAAACTTCTGTGATACTCGAAGATGTTCGGGGAGAGGCAAGGTACCGGTTAGGGTTCAAAGTGGAAGGCTACATAAACCTGAATCAATATCAGATCAATTTCTTCTCTCCTCAATCTCGTCAAGACTCTTCAAGACTCGATCAAGACTCGATTCAACTCAAGAAACCTTCAACACCAATACTGGCCCAAGACCAGTGTAAAGTTCTTCCAACTACAACCTTCCAATCAACCATATGCTCACCATTCTTGTTATTCCCTTTCTTCCTTTATTTCTTCTCATAAAGTCTTAATCGGTGCTCTACTCTCACATCTCAATACCTGCTGCTCTTCACTACTCAACTCACTGCTCTTATTCTGTTTGTTCCTTCTCATTGTTTCAACTCTCCTTTTCTTCTTATTTTGTTTGATGAACAAATAACTAAATACATTTTTGTATTCATTTCTATTTCTCATTCCCTTTCATTAGATACTCTGCTCTGTCACTATCCTCAAAACTCTAAGTCCTCACCTCGAAAAAAACTCTTCCATCTATATTAGTGGTATGCACTCAACTCTCTCTGTCTCTTCCTTTTATTGTTTGTGTTCCTTACTCATGGTGTTCACATTCCAGTCTGGTTTCTGTTTCTTAGTAATTTAATTGTATATTCTTTACGATTAACAGTCGAAATCAAGGAAACCGAACGTCACCTTAAATCAATCAAAACCAGATACTAATTGTCGTCGAGATGGATACCATCAACTCTACTATACTTAAGACGACTATTGAGGCCATTCCCGTTCTGAACGAAGACAACTTCTCCAGCTGGAAAACCCGAATCATTGCTCTATTCAAACTGGGTGGAGTCAAAGATAAAATACTTATGGGTAATCCAGCATTGAATGACACGGACAATTCAACATTATGCGCTATAATCCTCTCAAAAATTTCGGACTCAACTCACAATAATGTAGTCAACTCCACTAACGAGGATAATGCTATTCTACTCTGGAATAGCATTATTAAACGCTTTATGTCATCCGAGCCGTCAAACAGAGCACGTGTCTATAATCAGTTCGCCAACATCACATTCGATGCAAGCAACATTGAAAAATTTATCACCGAGGTCAGAGCCAGCTTGAAAAAAATGGAAGATGTCGGCATCGTTCTTCCTGAAGACATCTTAACCTATGAACTACTTCGCCGATTGCCCAGCAGCCTAGACACAATAAAACAAAACATCACTCATTCTAGGAATCGCGAAGAGCTCAAGCCCAACTATCTTATCGATCACCTAGAGATCCACCTTAACGAGCAGAAGGTGGCATCCGCTGGAACGAGTGAATCTATTGGAACCACCATGTTCACCAAGGAGGATCCGAGATGCAAAACCGGCTCCCACAATCCTTATGCTGTTTCCCATTCCAAGGAAAATTGCTGGATGATCTACCCTGAAAAACGAACCGCACACTTCGAAAAGAAGAACAAAGAAAACCAAGTCAGGAGTTTTTCATCCTTCTCCTTCAGTCATCCGGAATCCTTTGTCTTGGACTCAGGTTCCTCCTCTCATATGGTCTCTGATAAACGCCTCTTCACTACTCTAGATGAAACCGAAAAAGGAGTGATCACCACCAGCTGTGGAGAAAACACACTGACCATCAAGGGAAAAGGCTCGATCAAAGTGAAATTCAACGATCAAATACTCGTATTCCACAATGTGCTATATGTCCCAAACCTATCTGTGAACCTACTCTCTCTTCGTCATTTATTACTAGAGCAATGCAAAGTAAACTTCACTGTGAACCAATTCTCAATATCTAAGCATGATCAACCATATCTTGAGGGTCATTATCATGACAATCTACCCGTTCTTAAACTGGAACCGATCAAACAACACTCACATCTGAGCTCGGCCGAACTGCTTCACAAGTCCCTTGGACATGTTAGTTATGGAAGGATACGCAACAAATTGGGGATTCTGATCAAAGCCCCCGAGGTGTGCAAGTCCTGTGCTGTTGTCAAAATCACAAAGGCATCCTTCAAGCACAGGACTTCAACAGCCTCAAGGCCGTTCGAAGAGCTACACTTGGATCTCATTGGACCCATCGATCCTATGTCGCACAAGAAGCATCGCTATATCCTAACCATTGTCGACTCTAACACAAGGTTTTGTGCTGCTATTCCTCTCACCGCCAAATCTGAAACTCTGTCACGACTGACCAGAGCAATTGATATCGAGGCCAAACGGCTAGGTTATTATCCCTCAATCCTTCATTCGGACAGGGGCACTGAGTTCACCAACGCCGATCTAACCAAGTACTGTGAAGATCATGTCATAAGACAGAGGTTCTCTGATGCTTACACACCTCAGCAAAATGGCCTGGCTGAGCGGTTCAACCGGACAATCCTAGAATCACTAAGAACTATCATCCTCGATTCCGGTCTACGAAGGAATCTCTGGAATGAAGTTCTTAGCGCCTGTGTATTGACTCTAAATCAAGTACCTACACACAAGAGCAAGAAATCTCCTTTCGAGTTGTTCAAACAGCAAGTCATTCCTCTCTCCTACTTTCATCCAATTGGAAATCCGGTTGCTGTCATATCCTCCGGCCGAAAATCATCAAAACTGGACCCCAGAGGCGAACTTGGGAGACTCATTGGTTTCAACTCAGAAATAAAATCTTATCGTATTCTTCGAAATGATGGCTCTATCATTGATTCAAAACACGTTGAATTCCTTGAATTCAATCAGCCTTCAAACTTCTCCAATAATCATGAAGATAACGAACTACTCCTTGAGACGTCCAAAGAGGTTGTAGAGAGTGAGAAGTCGGAGAATGTTGAACGAATAAGAGAGGAAGAAATCGAGCTTCCGCTGTCCAACTTTGAGAACGATCATGTCATGTACGATGAAGACTCTGACGAAATGGAAGATACTCAAGAGGTGGCTCAAGAGCTCATTCCTCCTCCTGAAACAGGTCGTATCCTTTGAGATAGAACGATTCAAGTACGACCTGTCAAGTACTCTCACTTCACCGCTGAAGATCCAAAGACCTTCAACAGCGCTATCAGGGGCCCAAACTCAGAAGAATGGAAGAGTGCCATTGATGATGAAATAAACAACATCGAAAAGCACGAAGTGTGGCTCGATTGCTCTGAAGTTCCGTCCAAAGCACTTCAACATACCTGGGTTTTCAAAACCAAACCGGCAACCAACTCGGCCCCTAAAAAACGGAAGGCAAGACTGTGTATAAAGGGATTCCTTCAAACTCATGGCGAAGATTTCTTCGAGACTTTTGCCCCAACGGGCAAGTTTCCCTCGCTACTAGCTCTACTAATTCTAGCCATTGATCTGAAATTACCTATTAGGCAATTCGATGTGAAAAGTGCTTTTTTGTTTGCACCGCTTGAAGAAGAAATTTTCATCAAAACTCCGGAGGGGTCGAAACGAACCACTCCATATTTGAAACTCGTCAAATCTCTCTATGGCCTTAAACAGGCCCCGAAGAATTGGTACGATACATTAACAGCTTGGTTTGAAGAAATCAACTTCGAGCCTTCGATATCCGATGCATGCCTGTTTGTTCATAAGGACCGGAACTCGTTCATCTTTTTTCATGTGGACGACATGATTGTGGTCGGGAGGACAGAAGAGTTCGAAGATCTGTTCTTGAAACGATTTCCAAACTCGTCTTCTCACGATCCTGATACCTTGTTGGGGATGAACCTCACAATCTCAGATTCATCGATAGGGCTCGCTCAACCGGCATTGATCAGAAAAGGATTAGAAATTCTGCAATTGACGGATTGCAGACCTGTGAAAACTCCCTTAACCCCCGCTGTGCAACTGAAAACGGCTACGGACGAAGATCACAACGACTTTTTGAAGCTCAACATTAATTACCGATCGTTCACCGGTATGCTCAACTACCTGTCATGCAGAACTCGACCCGATCTGGCTGCCGCGGTCTCAATTCTATCGCGATTCAATCAACGACCGGGACTCAGTCACTGGCGTGAAGTACTCCACTGTTGGAAGTACCTGGCAGGTACCCAAGATCTAGGACTCTTGCTACAACCGGACCCGAAAGAAATGATAGATCGGCTGAACTTCTTTACCGATGCCACATGGGCTGAAGATCAAGAAACCCGTTTATCTCAAAGTGGCTCGCTTGCATTTTGGAAAGACTGTCCTATTCTGTGGAACAGTAAAAAGCAAAAAAATATCACCCTTTCATCAACCGAATCTGAAATGAATGCTCTCTCGGACGGTGAGCAAGAGAGCCAATGGTTGACCTTTCTCATAGAAGAATTGTGGGAAAAGAAACTAGCTCCGACATTGTTCCACATCGATAACAAAGGACTTCTTGAAAAGCTCAAGCACTTTGGCTCCAACTCAAAAACTAAACACCTCGACGTAAAAATAAAAAAATTACGAGACAAATTCAAAAAGAAAGAAATCAACGTGAAGCTCATTCCAACCGGTGAAATGACTGCAGATGCTCTGACCAAAGCTGCACCATACTCTTCAATCAAACGACTACAAGAAAAGTGTTTCTCAGTTTTTTGTTCATCAACCATGGAGGGATGTTGAAATATAGGTGAAACTTCTGTGATACTCGAAGATGTTTGGGGAGAGGCAAGGTACCGGTTAGGGTTCAAAGTGGAAGGCTACATAAACCTGAATCAATATCAGATCAATTTCTTCTCTCCTCAATCTCGTCAAGACTCTTCAAGACTCGATCAAGACTCGATTCAACTCAAGAAACCTTCAACACCAATACTGGCCCAAGACCAGTGTAAAGTTCTTCCAACTACAACCTTCCAATCAACCATATGCTCACCATTCTTGTTATTCCCTTTCTTCCTTTATTTCTTCTCATAAAGTCTTAATCGGTGCTCTACTCTCACATCTCAATACCTGCTGCTCTTCACTACTCAACTCACTGCTCTTATTCTGTTTGTTCCTTCTCATTGTTTCAACTCTCCTTTTCTTCTTATTTTGTTTGATGAACAAATAACTAAATACATTTTTGTATTCATTTCTATTTCTCATTCCCTTTCATTAGATACTCTGCTCTGTCACTATCCTCAAAACTCTAAGTCCTCACCTCGAAAAAAACTCTTCCATCTATATTAGTGGTATGCACTCAACTCTCTCTGTCTCTTCCTTTTATTGTTTGTGTTCCTTACTCATGGTGTTCACATTCCAGTCTGGTTTCTGTTTCTTAGTAATTTAATTGTATATTCTTTACTATCTCTGGTACATCTACAAGTAAGGCCCCAATTATAAACCAAGTTTTGGAATTTATTTTCATATGTTTTGAAAATAAACCAAAATCACTTTTGATTCATTTTTCATTTGAATTTCATTTTCAAAACCCATTGGAATCATCCCAAACCTCCTCAGGAGGAGGGTTGGGATGATTTGAATTTTTTTGAAATTTATTTGATAGCAAACCAACCCACTGTTGGCAATACACAAAAACAAATAAATTCCGCGCCCACAAATTAAATTTGCATGTTAGACTTGGCTGCAGCCCAGCCAGCCAGAGGAAGACCACATCAGTCTCATCTGGGCCACACCTACCAGGACCCTTACCATTTACGCCTCTAGTTACTACACCATGGACAGCGGCCCGGATCCCTTTTACAATACGTCAGGACAAACAATTTTCCTTCATCTCAAACACAGCTCCGCATCAAACTGTGCGAGTTTTCAAGTAGGGGGCTTACATATTTCCAGTTATATTTACTATAAATATCATGTTGTTCCCCACTCTCTTTTCTTTTTCCTTATCACTTCTGTTTCTCACTTCTGCTGCTCTCCTTCCCCAAACCTACCCAGGATCACTGACCCGCTACTCAACATTCTCCCAAAGGTTTATCTTTGGTTCTACCAGTTCACACTAATGCGTTTCCCAGGATAGTTGCTTGTCAAAAAATCAAATAGAGAGCTGGAAAAGAGCCCATCATGCAAGTATGACAAGCACTCTCATGCTACAGAACCTTATATATGAAATAACCAAATCAAACAGAAATAGACATTTTTACTGTAATTTGATTATTTAGTTCAATTATTTATTGATCAAGTGATCAATACATGTGGTACTGTTAGAATTCTGCCCCATGCCCAAAAGAGGGCTTATTGGTTTTCTTTCTTTTTCATTATTTTCTGTTCCTCAGCACAGCTAGGCCCTCAACTTAGGCCCCTTTCTTGTCATGTATTTCTTCTGTCCCCATCTGAAATACAAACATCACTTAGTTCTGGGCCCTTGCTTGTGAGACATGCTCTCTTGAGTCCCTCTCACAGGTGTTCTAAGTCCCTGAGCATCTTGTGCTCTTGAATTCCTTAGCCCACCTTTTTCTCAGTCTTAGGCCATTGGCCACATTTCCTTTAGGTACATCAAACAAAAATATTTTGAATCTTCCTCAGATTATTCCATTAGATGATTGAGAGGATCTATTGATTATTTCCAGCCTGTACATGTAATAATTTGATAAATCACATCATTTATTTCTACTAAGGATAACTCCTTACTTGTAGTGTTCCCACAGCCAAAAGAACACTTGATGTTTCGCCATCAGGACTCCAGAAAGGCATTTAAGAGGCAGTTTCTTCCCCCTGTACTTTGATTCCCCAGCTTTATCATATTTACAATCAGCATTCCACCAGTCCACTTATTTACTGGGCAGGACACTAGCATGCTCCTCAAGACTCAAAGCCTCTTTTTCTCAACTCCAACTCTGTCCAGCCTTCCAGCCCACCTTTTCAACTGCTTCCAGCTGCCCAGTTTCCCATAATAAATCTCCGTCACCTCCTTCCCTCTAAGCATACAGTTAGTCTTTTCATATTAGGAGTTGTGGCCCTTTCTTAGCCACTATATCCACTGGGACTAAACACCCCTGCTTGTAGGCCCCAGTTTTAAAGGTTCAATTCCCCTGCTTTGATCATGAACACCTTTGGAGGGAACTAAAGAACCCAGCTTGCTGCCCCTCCATGCAATATTTAATCTTTTAATTATTAATACAAAATATTACAAACACAAAAACACCTATTTTTATCCCATATTTGTGCCTTGCACCTTGTGTAGCTAGAAGGATATCAGTCCTAGGAATCAAAGAGCATGAAACCAATTGTCTCCCCATGATGAAATTGACATCACCAAATCCCAACTGGAATTTGGTGATGTTAATCCAACCTCAACGGCCAGGAAAATCCCAGCTAAGGTTCTATTTGACTTCATGGCCAGGAAACACCTGGCCATGAAGCTGTATACAGCCTTGAGGGCCAGGAAAACTCCGGCCATAAAGGTTGTATGAATGTATGCAGATACACTGCTATCCTGCTATCTACATACAAACATGATATCACCAAATCCCAGTTGGTATTTGGTGATGTCAGTAGATACCTGTACCCTATGTAATTTACATAGGGTATGGGTTATTGTTCCACATGGCAATTTCAATTGGCATTTGGGATTATGTATACAACCTTGATGACCTGTTTTTTGGGAATGTTGTCAGCTACATAGTTTTCATTTTCATTCATTACAGGATTTCATCCAAAACAGCACCTGCAGGATTTTCAAATCCAATTTGGGATAAATTGTGATCAACATGATTTAGGACATGTTCTCAATCTGTCTCTGGATTATTATCCTCCAATCTTGGTGGTTGCTCTACAGGGGGAGGTTTGAGCAGTTATCATAGTTGGAGTAGATATTAATCTGATTGTTGGGTGAAAGATTTTGTGAATGGACCAAGTTGGGGGATTGATAAACCCACACCCCTGGCTGCACGCCCAAACCAGGGGCACACCCTTCAAAAAAAGGGTGTGCAGTTTGCACGCCCTTCAGGAGGCTGTATAGCTTCCTCAACCAGAGGGAATCCCTCTGGCTGGGGAGGTTATACAACCTCCTTGACCAGGGGGAATCCCTCCAGTTGAGAGATCAACCAGAGGGAATCCCAGGGAATCTCTCCAGTTGAGGAGGTTGTATAACCTCCCCAGCCAGAGGGATTCCCTCCGGTCAAGGAGGTTATACAACCTCTTTGACTGGAGGACACTTAGATCTAAGTTTTGGGTGTTTCTTTGTGATTTCAATAAACTTGGATGTAAATATGTACAACTTTGGTTTTATATAACTAGGTAAAAAGTCTTAAAGAATTTATTGAATAACTACATAAACAAAACAGGGTGAGTAGAAAAGAATGATGCAGATGGTGATAATATACAATCTTACAAAGAACTTCAGTCATCACCCATGCATAAGATCAAGGGCCAATCATCTTGGAGCAGAGTCATACAGCATACAGAAGTCTATACATACTGATAAGGGAAAGAAAAGGATTGAAAGAGATACAATGCAACTGATGAAGAACGTTGAAAACTGATGATTTAGAGGGATCTGATTGCTTGTAGATTAAATTTCAGACGACTTATTATATTATGAAAGGTTTTACTACTAATAACTGAAAGATTTCTAAAATGCAGTAAGGAAGAGCGAATAGATTATTTTTGGAAAGCCAATTCGACTGCGATCTGATGCAATCGATTTTTCCACTCATCGACTTCAGCCAACCGATTCTTCAGCTCGTCGAGTTCTTTCTCAACCGTTCCGATTTTCTCAGCCTCCGATCCAATCTTGCTCAACTCCCAGCCATTCTGTCCGTCGGAGGAGTTCGAAATTCCTAACTTCAAGAGATAGTCATGATACTTCAGTAGCGAAGGTTTGTGACTGATCGTGATTAAGGTGATCCCAAGCTCTTTAGCGTGTTGGTACATCAATCCCTCTACATCCGTCGACACCGCTGAGGTACATTCATCCATCACTCCAAACCTTGGTGAATGATAGAACAATCTGGCAATAGCAACCTTTACCAAGATTATATTTGAGAGAAAAATTTCAGAAATCGTCCAAGTTGTTGTTTACCAACTCGAGCAACGAGTGGATTGAAAAAGAAAAAAAAGAGAGAGAAAAACTTACTCTTTGTTTTTCACCCCCACTCAAGACATCTTTCCATTCTTTTACAGTATCAAAGCCTCCTTCTCGGGCAGGAATGTAACCTAAATGAGCTTGTTCCAAGATCTTCATCAATTCCTCATCAGTCCCTCCCAAGTTCTCGAATTCCGGGAAGCTATGGGGATAGATTACTCTATTTAAACCAAATGTAATGTTAAATGTAAATATACCTTCGTCATCTCTGGGGCGATCAACGGACAATCTGAGACTTAACTGATCACGTAAGCTTCCTAAACTTAAGTATGGTCTCTGTGGGAGGTACATAATTTGATCGGTGCGGGGTTTCTTGATCATGCCTTCAAAACATGGCCAAAGGCCTGCCAAGATTCTGGCAATCGCGGTTTTGCCGACTAGAGTTTTCATATGAAACAGCTTAGTCAGAGGATGGAGACATTGGAAGCAGAGAAGAGCGGACGAGACTTACCTCCGTTTGGACCAGTGATCAAGCAATGTTCGCCCCTTCTGATTTTCACAGATAAATCATCCACCAAGAGTTCTCCATCTCTCCCTGGAATTAAACTAGGGACAACGATCGGTACGTGAGAGAATTCGACAACATCTTCTTCTCCCTCAATAATTTGACTGTTAAAGTTTCCCATGTCAAACCGACAATCTGTCGATTCGGTTTGGATGGATTGAAACCGGTTCTGGTTGAGATCGTGCAAGGTAGCTAATAGGGTATACACTTGGGAAGTGTAGCCTGCTAGTTCGGCCAAATCCTTTCCTGATGTCATCATTCGACCTCCCGCATCTGCAAGAGAGAGCATCAATCGTCTGTTGGCGATGTAAGCTATAGACGACGGCCGGGATGGCAATTAAATCAGCTGTCAGACTCCAAAACGACTTCTGGTCAAGGCAAAGAACAATGACCAGGGCTTACATTCGGTGCGCTTGGCGACTGAAGAATGGACGGTGGAGCTCTCGAGAGCGGCGATCGGACCTCGGGATGGGGCCACCTTGCTCGTTTGGTTTGGAAAGAAGACTGGGATACTGACGAGCATATACCCGACGGCACTCCATGCATACTTGATCACTAGGTCCTCGGCCATACTATAAGCGATCCTGATCTTAAAGATAGAGTTGACGTGTCTAATCAAGCGGAGGTAGGTACGATTGAGAATATCTTTTTCCAAGCGAGAGCCATTGTAAAACGAGATCTCTTCTGAATTCGTGATCAATCTCGCATGAGTCAGTCTGAAATCGCCTTCCAGTTTGGTTTCGACTGCGCTCAGTTTGCCAAAGGCTGGTGTGATTTGCCTTAAGATCCATCCGGTAATCAAGTAGTTGATTATCAAGCCCATCGAGCCCAGTTTTCCGATGCTCTTACCAAGTTGATAGTTGAAGAGGATCAGATCTAGTGCAGGTTTAGAGATGTTAGAGTAAAGTGATGACAACGAATCGCAGAACTTGGCTATATCTGCTGTAAGATATTGATCCGCCGCGGTAATTCTTGAGTCGAGGTTGGTTAACTTGTAAAAGTTCTGATTAGGCGAGAGATACAAATCGTGCGCGTATCTGGTCAATCGAGTTCGGAAGGAGAGGGCCAATTTAGATTGCAAAAATCGAATCTGCATAGTTTTTGAGTGAGTCAAAATCCAAATTTGAGTATTCAAGTTTTAATAAGAAATAGAGAATTCGAATGAACTGAAAGGAATGGTTACTGACCATGGAATTAGTGTAAGTACTCGGAATGGCCAGCAAGTACCAGTACAGAAGCCCTTTTGCAAAGCCTTTGAGATCGGCAGAGACTAAATCTCTGACAATGATCCCATCCAACCTTGCCACAAGAAAGGAGAGATAGGTTCTCATCAAGAGGAAGAAGGTGTGGACTAAAACCATGAAGACCTCTTTGGAAGTTGATCTAGGAATGATGATCATGAACAGGCATTTCAATTCTGATGATAAGACCAAAAATACGGCAAGGTTAGCAAACAATAACAACAGAAAAGCCAAAAAAAAAAAAAAACAAGTGTTGGAGAAAAGAAGAGAAAAATGATAAAAAGGCAGCTCAATTACTGACGTCTGAAAAATTCACGATTGACGCCAACTGATTTTTTTCCATTAGTTCGAATAGAAGTTTTAGGTGGGATGAAATGTTTAGCATGTAACTTGAGAGTTGATTGGGCGGTTGGTCTGAGGACGATTTTCCTAAGTTTACCGCGATGAGGGATCAATAGTTCTCGTTGACCATCGTTACGAAACTTGAACATCTCTCGTTGGGCGATCTCATACTGAGGGGTTGTCAGATAGGCCGGCGTCTGAGGTGGTGGATGGTCGTGTTTCTTGGTGGGATTGATGAAGGAGCTGATCGATTCTCTGTATTTGTAGATCGAGACGATAGGAATGATTAGGCTGGCATAACTAACTAGACCATAGTTGATAGACGATGAAGAACTCGAAGGAATGTTGGTCATGGGCATCTTGAAGTGGTGGTAGATAGGTTGGAAGGTCAAGAGTGTCACTTCCAAATAAATATGTATTTATGTATGTACATACATAAAATCACCCGGGTGGCAGCCAATTATTAACATGAAGTTTTTGGGGAAGCTCGATGGTGACTTCTGACACGGATCGACGCCGATCCGCGATCCGTGTCATGCAACCTAACGGGCCGACGTCGACCCGTTAGGTTGCATGTGTTGATGCAGTAGAAATGGTGCATGGTTTGTTTGGCTCCAGGAGCCTATTTTTTTAGTTTTATAGTAGATTATCATTTTTGGTTCAAGTATCATCACTCAGGAAAATTATAGCCAAATTAGTTGTACTAAACCTTTTGGATAAACTATTTTAAGTCTCTAGTCTTGGTCAAAATTAGCTTGGGTGGTCTGCATCTTTCTTTGAAAGAATTGATGAAAAAATTTGGAGTGAACATGTCCAGTTCAGCTACATATTTGGCTGGAAATTCTCATCAAGCCAACTTGTTAACATTTAGGTGCATCAAGTCTCTGGGGGAACCACACCAACAAGTCTTGGGGGGTAACCCAGGTGATTATAGCTCACACTTTTCACTCACTCACTCACTCCTCACACCCTGATCACAAGCCTTTCAAAGCTAACCAAACTAGTCAACTTCAACCATTAGTGTTCATCACAAGTTGGCTTTCATACTTTTGTTTCAATGAATACCTTTCTAGAACACTTGAAATGCAATCGTTACAACAGGAAAATACTATGATAACTGATATAGCAAAGTAAAAAAGGATTGTGGTAGATTGGTGTCACTTGGAGACAACTGTACCAGCAATAATTTTTAGGGCAGTGTAGCAGTCAAATGGGGTTAAGCAACTGAATTGAATCAATTCATTCACTTCACTGTGACTTCCACGAAACATTTACCTTTTAATGTATACTTTTTCATAAATGAAATCATTGTCTGATGAACATTAAAGCTGTAGCATATGTATATCCCGTTGAAATGCAATAAATCAAACACAATCTCCTCCCTGAAGAACTGAAACAGTCATCCTTCATTACCATTAATAGACCCAGCATCCTGTGTTTTATTCTGCTCACCATAACATTTGCCTCATCACCACCACCACCATCATCATCATCATCATCATCATCATCATCATCAGTTTGATCATTTTGAATTTAGACTATAATAAACCAGACAAGCCATTCCAAGAAATGCTTTTGACCAAGGTCCTAGTTTGTTTACAGCTCATACATTACTATAATAGTGTTTCAGCACAACCTATATCACCTCAGGAATCCCTAGTCAAGAGGTCTGAAAAAATCATACCTAAATTCGCCCAAAGCCTAAATGAAGATAAAGAAGCAGCATTGGAGCTAGACTGTAAATAAATTTCTTCATTCTCTTTTTTTGTTTTCAACATGGTAATTGATAACCATGGAATCTCTAATTTGAATCTTCATATATGATTAATATGGGTTGCAGCTACTGAAAAACCTGGGAAATCATACTGTATGCCAAAGATCTCTATGTCCCCTTTCTCTCACCCTCTGGTTCTGGGATCTACTTACATTCTAATGGAATTTTAAACTTTGAATGATGATTAATCTTAGTAGATATAAGCTCTGAATATGGAGATAAGAATTCTTATCTATTGGAATCCAATCCTGAGGCCTTAGGTAGTATCAATGAATCTGAAGCTAGTGAGTATTATTATATATCAGTTACCCTTGGCCTCTGATCATCATAAAAAATACTGATGCTTTTCTTAAATAAATGTAAACAACTATTTGAAAATAAAATCTGCATGTATTTTTAAGATAAATGTTTGATTGGAGAACCAAGCAGGTTTCTAGAAAACTCAAGTATGAACATTTCTGATAATGAAATCATTACTCCTGAAGAATATGAAAAGCTAGCATCAGCCTTGAAAGATAGCAATGTGGCAACCTTATTTATTCTCATTGTGCGCAGGAGAAAAATGCCTCAAAATAATCTACATAAAATCACACCAATTGAAGATCTTGAAAAAGATTTTATGAAATTAATTAAAAACCCCCAAGCAGAGGCAGCTGTGAAGAAGGTTTTCCAATACTTTGATTTGAAACAACCCCAAATCTCTCCATTGGTCCCTGACAGTGAAGCCTAGCCAAGACATTGTTCTTAGAAAAGCACATTTATGGATTGTTTTACAATTCTCAGTGATTTCTTTTTCTAAAATACTTTTGAGTGGATTCAAACTTGATTTTATTCATACTTTATTTCTATCACCTTCTGTGGTTTGGAATTTCATCCAGTTAAGTAAATAGATATTCATCTTCTGCTTTATGAGTATCTTAGATAGTCTTATAACTGGAATGATTTGGGATATCATGCATCCAATGCAATTCCATTAGGGCCCTATCACCAGGAGAAATCTATTTTTACATGTCTAAAAGCTATTTTGAAAATTAAAAAGGTAGTGCCTTTTTGTAATGTTTCACATCACTGGTAGAAAAGTAAAAATAGATTTTTCCTGGTGCGTTAAAACCATACCCCAGGGGGAAAAAAACAAGGGTTATACAAAAATCCAGAGCTTCCCCTTTCAACTAAAAATAAAACTTCTTCACATTACAACACTATTTTTTATTCACAGGGGGTACCAAAAGTGAAATTGTTTAACTTACTGGTTGTCAAAAAACCACAACTGTCAAAAACACTGGTCCTCAAACCCCTTTTTTAACCCACAGGGGTTTTTTCATCCTTGGATTACTGACTGATTTCAAGAATGAATATGGCCATATTTGAAAACCTCATCTAGTTCATTCTTCTATAACCTGAATATAATCTCAATATTGTAACAAAAATCAGTATGCAAAAGAACCAAGACACTACTGGAATGTGATCTGCAAAAGTACAAAGTTAACTTTGTAATTTTGCATGTCAGCTGACAGCAGTTTCTTGAGTTTTCTTTGAAGTGAATATTTGGGCATGGGGGGGTATTGAATACGACCAAAACCACAAATTTAACCAGTGAATTAGGTTTCTCCACAAAATTTTACTTTTGAGGATTCTGAACCCCTTTATGTTGATATCAAAATGTTGTAACAATGGTTGATTTTAAAAACCAGTTGATCACCCCTGTTCTTCCAGTTTCTTGAGATTTTCAGGTGTATTCATGCCCACCTCTAAAGTATTGGAAAAGTAGTAGGACCTCACATTTTTGTGATTTCTGGGTTTCTAGTAAAAAATAGGTAAGATGTACAAACCTGCTTCTGGGAATTTTAATCCCTGTTCATGCTTTGATATTTAAGTATGATTTTTATTCAAAATAATCTCTTCTTAATTTTTAAATTCAGCCACATTCCAACCATTTTTGTGGAGAGTATACATCTTTGATCACAAAAAAGAAATCCAAAACCCATATTTATCTTGAATTTTCTGGGAGGATACTATCCTGAGTGCCCTATCTACAACATGTAAGATAATATGGGATTAGTGGACAGTTATTTCTTTTTATTTTGGCAGTACTAAATGAGGACATAAATTCGTGCTTAATTAGAAGGCTGAAACAGATCAGTTGTTTTTCATGCCATGAAACAAATACAATGAATTAAACTATCAACTTGATCTGAAACAAACCAAAAGTTACTAGAATTGAAACAATTCTGACCAACGTATTGATTACTGACCAGGAATGCAAGTTTCATGTTGACAACTGATGATGCAACTTGAAGGTATAAAGGATAGCTTCAACAAACCAGTGGATAATACCCAAAGGGAATATCTTTCCAAATACATTTCATCCAAAATCTCCACAATGCAAACAGATTATAAGCACCAATCCTACTTTCTTGGGACCACTTTCTCTCTGATTTACATTGTGCAGTTATCTATTGGCAGTCTTTCCAAATCATTCAACACAGAAATGGTACCACCAACAAGTAGTGTGATTTTTTCACATTCATCAGCTGAACCAAATCTTCTGGAACTACACCATTCTGACATCCAAAATCCTCAAGTTTCAACCCAAAGTGGAATGGAAGCTACCAAAATGTACCACAATTTTATAGATGATAATGATACATGGCTTGGCTCAGAAGGTGAGGCCAAAAGACCATACATAATCATCATCATCTAAGTATTTTATGGATCTGATTAATTTTGTTTTTGGGTTGCACAAACAACCACTGACCATTTTCTTTTTTAAAAGAACCTCCATTTACAGTTACTTTTGGAAAAAAAATTGGACAGTCAAAAATTGACCTTTCCTCAAATCAGAACAAGCGCAAGAGAGAAGATATATACAAGAACACAGAAAGTGAAACACAAAATAGGTTAATGGAGGAGCCCTTGTATGGAATTGAAAATCAGAATTCAATCACTTCTGGTAATCAGGGAAACATCAGAAACAATTATTTTTCCAAACAGGAAAAATTTGAAATCATGGAGTTTGATTCAGATTGGGATCCTCTGCTTCGTTGGGCAGCCATGCACCTAGGGGATACTAGCCATTCACCTACCATATTGGCTTTTACTGTAGAATATGGAAATAAAATAAAACAAATCAACAACATTGTGCCAAAGTATAAATGGGGTGAAATTTTCAACTGGGCAGATGTGGAAATTGAGCTCATTCAACTTGTTTTTCCAAAAAAAACGATTTGTGGAGAAAGATCAATTTCTAATTCAACCAAAAGGCCTGAGATGCCAACGAAAAAGTATCACACAAAGATTAAGAGCAATGCAAAATAAGATTGTAGAAATTTTGGAAATTTTGCTTCTGTTTCATGGAATTTCTATTCCACAAGGGGTAGGCCAGGATATCCTAGGAAAGCAGATTGAAAATGATGTTAAATACTTGGTGAAATGGTATAGGGGAATCTTCCTTGAAGAAACTGAAGATGGTCTACCAATATTTGGTCAGTTTGAGGCTACATTAGAAGAGGCAAAAAAATCTGGACATAGATTTGGCTCCCTCAAGAACTCAATTTCATTTCTGATTCACAAATCAAAATGGGTTACAATTGGCTTTCGTAGAAAAGCTGAGATAGCACTCTCATTGTTGGATTGGTTTTACAAGTCAATACCTAATGCAAACCTTGGTCAGTTGGACATCAAAAATAAAACTTCTTTTTATTTGGGCTCAATGAATAGAATAATTCAGCTTCGAGAGGCAAATTTATTGAAGGAACATCATGAACCATCTGAAGCAGAAGACAAAACCCTCTCTATCAATTGTAAGAAACCAGATTCCATGGTTTCATTGATTGATTTACTGGTATCACTGTTTGAGAATGGAGGATCAGGTCACACAGCAGGATTTGAGGAGTTAATTCATCACAAAATCAATAGATATGTTTACAGAAGCCGGTGTGATTTATTGCACAAAAAAATGAGAACATTTGATAGTTTTCCTATTTGTATCATTCCAGTTGCCCAACCCCAAGAAAATAATGGAGAACATGAGGCTTTTGTTGGATTGAGGTTAATTGAAGCAAAATACAAAGAAAAGATGACCAAAACACAGCTAATCAGTGGCAGAATCACAAAAATCTTATGTTTTCTTGATATTATTGAAAGAATTGCATTGAAAATTCCAGAGATTAAAATTTTGGCAGAGCACAATGACCCCAAAAAATGGTTCCTGGGTGTGTTATTTGAACAAACCTCCAGTAGCTTACCACTTTTTGGCTGGGTTAAGATTCCATCCTCACCTTTTTCAACTGAAAATCCCTTTGGTCCTGCACACAAATACTTATCAGTGCACTTGAACAAACCAGGAAGACAATCAAAATCAAATGGATCTAAAATTGCAATTTCAGTTCATGAATATTGGTATGAAGAAACAGTGTCAGATTTTTGCCTTAGATATCCAAATTGTTTGACATTCCCCTCATACACAGATATTTTGCAGAAAATAATTTCTGTAATTTAAATACAAAGACTAAATGAAATCCATATCTTGCCTTTACTTTCAGCCTTAGAATCAGGTACAACTGAACTAAATTCTGCTGGATTTTCTTGTTTGAGTCAAAATTATCTTAGATGTTTTTGACATTAAGTTTAACTTTTTCTTGAATTCACATTCTGTTTTCCATGCAATTTTAACCTACTAGTAACTGATCTCTGTTGATTGCTCAAATCCTTCATGTATTTCTTTACTTGTGAGGTTCATGCCACATGTCAGCCTGGGTGTGAAACTAACCGTGGTTAAAGGTTGTAACTAAGTCGATTAAAAGTGTTTTGGTTGGTTAAATCTCCTGTAAAAGGATAATTCTTCAATCAGTAAGTCTTGTCTGAGAGGCTTTCTCTAAAAAGGGTGCATCCAAATCAATACAGAGTCTTGATAGGTTCCAAGGAGTTACTCACTTGTGTTTGTGGTTTGTACCTCATTGAAGGTAAGGTGTGGCCAATTCGTGATGATATAACAGTATTAAACTATAGAATATTCAGAATTGGGGTATTGGTGGAGAATGGGGAACTAAGAAAGGTAAATAAACTCTAAGGTATGTACTGTGCTGGTGTGTTCTAAATATTCACTGGGGGATAAACAACTGTTTACAGGCTGTTTATATATTGTAAGATTTCATCAGGGGGGAACTGTGAGCGCTTCCACAACCAGAGAGGTACTAGGGAGTCTTCAGGGGGAAGACAGACCCTTTTGTGAGGATCTGTTAAGATTATGATTTGATTTCTACTAAGGCAGTGCTATGGGACACATCTTTGATCAGTAGTCTTTAGTGGTAATTGATCACATCATAGTAATTATATTACAAGATCTGTTGTTAATATTTATAAAGATATTATCTTATAATTGTATCATTTGTTATTGACACATCTTATAATTATTAATTACAAGGGCAATGCCCCCAAATTTGGGGACTTGAGGTGAACTTCATGGCTGGTGGGTTTTTTTGTTTGGGAGGAAAAATAAAAATAAAGGGCATTAATAAAAAAACCTGGTTGTTCTGCATTTACACCCCGTTTTACCCAGCGGCGACGTAAAATTTGCTGCGGAGTACACCCGGTTTTTTTATTTATTTTTTTGCGGGCGGACTTTTATGGTTTTTCAAAATTTTAAAATTGTTAAATATACTTCTAGGCGTGTAGAATTTTATGGTTGTTTTTTTTTTCCAAAAAAACAACATCTTCTATTTCTTTTTGCCCATACACCCGGTTTTTTCAAAACAAGTCCCCACGGCTCAATTTTCAAGATTTCTCAAAGTTTTAAATATTTTTAATGCACTTTAAGGGGTGTAGAATTTAATGCAACAAACAGTTTATTTTTAAATTTACTGGTTTTTTTTTATGATTTTTGGACAGAACTTATTTGTAAACACCTTCACGCCTGCCTTTTAAGATATTTGGGGAGTTTTTAAATGGTTTCATACACTTTAGAGGGTGAAGAATTCATTGAAAAATACAGATCATAAAATTGACTTGCTATCAGAATAAAATGGATTTTTTATCAGAATAAAATGGAAATATAGGAAAATAGACAAATAAATATTCAACATCAACAATCTTATTAATTCTGGCAGATCTTCTTATTGGAGGGAAAAGAACTTTTTTCCCAAGGTCCAAATTGGGCTGAATCCACTCTTTCCACAACAGAGCTTCCTCTTCAGCCCAATGTTGCCAATATGGATCAATCCTAGGGGAAGGCCATATTTCAGCCTTAAATGTGAAGCTGATGAGATGAAGAAGACTGGGAATGAGTATGAGACATATGGGAGAGTGGGTGGTGGGTGGAGAAGAGAGAGGGAGATAAATGGTGGGCATTAGACCAGAAAACAAGACCACAGGTCTTTTATAAGTGTCAGCCATCAAGTATCCATGAGCAGGGAAGGTCATCCAATACTTCAGTGGAGCCTGTCCTTTTCCATCCCAAGAGAATGCATCAATTAGATCCTTGTGGTTGGCGCCCCATATGTTCTTTAGCATCTGATGGTTTGAATAGACAGGGTTTGATTTGAGTTCTTCTTTCATTTCCTTGTGAATTTTCATCCATTTGTCTGAGGAACGTCCCATGCTGACCGCAGCGGCTTGAAATCCACAATTCCCATCGCCTTTGACATCAGTAATCGTAGAGAGATGTTGGATGGCTTCTTTGGGATGAATGTGGTCTTTGTACTTGTACTGAAGTATAATTTGAGACAAGATTAATTGTATATAAAATGAACACTAAATAAAAGGAAATTACTAACCAAATCAACAGCCACATTATTGTAAGAACTCCAACTGAGTGCCTCAGACATATAGGTGTCAGGAATAGAGATTGAGCTGGCAGTCATTGAGGTCTATGAAAGGGGTAACCAATAAGAAGCTCAGAATTAAAGATCTCTTCAAAAAAAATTAGTAAAACTCACATCAAAAGGCCTATAAGCATCATTTTCTGCCAAAGTGTTTTCATCTGTCTTGGTCCTTTTAACTGATTCAAATTCCACCTGTTTAAGTATTTTTCCAGACCTCTGATGTATCAAAAAATCATTTAACTTCAGTATAATGTACTCAAGATGGAAATAAAAACACTTACAGTCTTCAAATTTCCTCCTTCATGTTCTGAGCCCTGTTGAATGATATCATCCACCTCTGGAAGCTCTCCACTTGATTCAGACTCCTCCTCACTTTCCTCTTCTGTTTACACAGCCTAGAAAACACAAGGAGAAAGAATTAGAGGTGATATTTGAGTGAAGAATAAAGATGAATCATTACCTCTGATTCCTCAGATTCATCCATCTTCTTAGGCCTACCACGTCCTTTTGTCTTGGCCAAAGGTTCCTACAAGTTCAAAAGAGATCAATAACCAAAGACAAACAGACAAGAGATAAATGAATAAATACCTTGTTTTCTGTCACCTGCTTCCTTTGCCTTCCTCTTCCTTTCTTCTCCAATTCTGTGTATTAATAGCCTGAAGGATCCCTTTTTGTTGAATTAGTTGATTTGTGTTTCCTTTTTGCGCCCTTTGGTCTTCCTTGTCCTTGGTGATCCTTGCTAAAGAGGGGTTCCTGGATGGCCACTGTGGTGTAGTTCCCTTGAAAGAGCTTCTTGATTTCGCCAATGTAGAATTTTTGCTCGCCAGGTTGAAACGTTTGGAATTCCTTAAAGAGATCTGTTAAGAAAATTTCCTTGTTGTTTTCTTTGGTGGGAAGTAGACCGTCACTTGATCCATTGTTGTTGTCCTCTTCAATGAATGTCTGCTCATAAATGGAGGCAAAAAACAAATTAGAACTATAAAACCATGAAAGAGAAACAGAAACCAGGAAATTATATTAGCCAGCTCACTTCAAGATCCTTTTTCACATGCCACTGAGAATGGAAATTGCAATGGGTGAATTTGCTGCCTAGTCCTTTTGCTTCGTGAACTTGATGGATGCAAGGGATTTCCATGTGAGAAGAGTAGTTTCCAGTGCAAGTGGAAGTTGGCGGTTTAGAAATGTGGTGAGAATGGATGATCTTGAGGGCATAGTGGGAGATGGTGCCATTTAGATCACCAACACAAGGGGGGAGGCCAGTGAGGAGTTTGTAGGAGTGCTGAGAGGATTCGATGTATCGTTTGTGAAGTTGATTGGTCAGAGCTTGGTGGATTTTCTTGACAACAGCAGCAAAGGAGGCAGTGGAAGAGTTGATGAATTGTTTGATGTACGCGTGAAGACCTTTGACTCTAGAGGTGATAGTGTTACCGAAGTGGGGTTTCTTGTTGACAAAACAGGCTACAATTTTTTCTTTGCAAGGGAGGATGTTGGAGATGATGTAGTCGGCGGTTGGTGGATTCCAAGTCATAGAAAGCTGGGTGAAGTTTTTATGATAGTCAGAAACAGTTTTGGAATGGAGTAATTGATTCCAATGGTTTTGAAAGGTGGACCATTCTTCTTCAGAGTTGAAATGTTTTTAGCAGTTGGACTGGATATTCTTCATAATGTGCCAGGAGCAGAGGAGATGTGAGGCATTTGGGAAGACTAGTTCAATTGCTTTGATTAGGGCGGCCTCGTTGTCAGTGACGAGTACGGATGGAGATTGATTGCCTGTTGAAATGCAAAGCTGATCCAAGGCCCAAGAGTAGTTGGCTATCTTCTCAGCAGAAAGGAAACAGAAAGCCAAGGAAAAAGATTTGTTTGAGGATTTAATACCAACTATGTGAAGAAGGGGAATTTTAAACTTGTTGGTTTTGTAGGTGCAGTCAAGGAGGATAGTGGTGGGAAATTGTTTTGCCAAGTCAAGGGATTTCTGATGAGCAAAGAACAAAGAGGTCATGTGGCCTTTGGAGGTATCAATCGTGTGGTGAATTCATGATGGCGGATTTCATGAACAAGAGCTTCAATCGGTGTACGTCCTTCAAGTTGGGTGGAT
This sequence comes from Puccinia hordei, assembly GCA_007896445.1. Classification (NCBI taxonomy): domain Eukaryota; kingdom Fungi; phylum Basidiomycota; class Pucciniomycetes; order Pucciniales; family Pucciniaceae; genus Puccinia; species Puccinia hordei. The sequence continues at coordinate 217,290 of RDRW01000111.1, forward strand.
CTCAAGAGGTTACTGTGATTTTAGATGGTGTTGAGGGTGACAGAAGAAGGGAGATTGGTGTCTTGCAATAAGGCAGTCTTAATAGTTAATGGACGAACTCCAGAATGGGTTAATTGGGTGACAGTGGTTGTTTGTTCATCGGTTAATTGGCAATGGACGGCATGGATGGAAGGATCTTCAGAAGCTGGGTGGTTGTGGCTAGGATCATTAATCTTGATTTGGAAGTAGCCTTTCTTCTTATAGAAGTTTCCGGTAAGTTTGAAAGGACAGGAAATCTTCTTGGTCTTCCCCAATTGAGTACCATCTTTGGGCTGAAAAACCCCAGATCTGTCACATTGATAAGTGCATCTGTTCTCCCCATTTTCAGTGGAGGAATGGGTTATGCAGAGGGCATAGCCATGCTTCTTGGCCCAAGTTTGGACAGAGCTATGCATTTCCTCCTTTGTTTGATATGTTAACTCAGGAGGAGGAGCAAGGTTGGGTACTTCAGGAGTGGTGGCGGGAGTGGTGGCGGCATCTTTGGCGAGGAAGAGGGGGTTGATGTGAGACATGTTGGATTTTGGGGTTTTTTTGGATTGGGGGAAAGGTTGAAAAAATTGGTGGGGTATGGAAGATTTTGAGATGGCGTGGAAAGGGGAAAAAAAGAAGGTTTTTGGTGTTATTTTTAGTGGGTTTGGGTGGAAAATGGATGAGGAGTAGTGGTGGGAGTGAAAATGGGTGGTGGGAGGGGTTGGGAAAATTTGGGGAAAAAAAGTGAAATTGGTGACTGGGGTTGCGGAGAGGAGGAAAAATGGGGAATTTCGGTGTTTTTTTATGTGGATCGGTTAAGTGGTTGATGAGTTACGGGGGGTTGATGATTTAGGGGGGGGTGGCGTTGGTTTTTTATTGTGGTGAGTGGTTTTTGATGTGGTTGATGTTGGAAGTTGGATGAGCATGCCTGGGGAGTCTGTGCGCATCATATGCCACCCTCATTATGCATATTGAATAAAAACTCGAAATTAAATTAAACCGGGTGTGCGCGCGGAAAACCGGGTTTGCTGCGCAGCTGCATCTGCGCAGAAAACTGGGTGTAAACGCGGAAAAACCAGGTTTTTTTTATTAATGCCCTTTTTATTTTTTATTTTTATTTTTTATTTTTTATTTTTTATTTTTTATTTGTTATTTTTTATTTTTTATTTTTTATTTTTTATTTTTTATTTTTTATTTTTTATTTTTTATTTTTTATTAGGTATCAAATATGACCAAATCCACAATTATCCAATCAACGGGTTTCACCAAATCCACAATTATGAAACCAGTGGATAAAAATTCCAAATAATGCCACTATTTGCACTAGACGTGTCAAGTATCAACAACAAAAACCCCAATACAATTACAAAAACCACAATCCTCAACATTTCAACCAATCACAACTCAGGATCCAAACTTGCAATATACAACCCCAATACAATCAATAATCCTCCACGATTCAACCCCAACCAACAATAAATTGTTGCCGATAGAACTCCACCCAATCACAAACCCAAAATTGTTCTTCAGTTTTCCTCAAAATTTGGTAAGTTTAGTCAATTATAAACTTGCTTGCAGAAAAAACATTAATCCATCATTCCCTGATCCCAGAACGATGCCTATCAAAAAAACAAATAAATTCATCACCAAAAAGGAAAAGTGATACCAAAGAAGTCAGCAAGCAGGAAGAAACCCATCAAGAAGCAAGCACAACATGTCTCTGACAATGATACAACCGGAAAAACTTCTTCTCACCTAAAGGCGGACGACTTCCTCATAATCATTGACTGGCTCAAAATCCAAAAGAATTATGATGTGTGCTTTGGAACTGGTAAGGCACTGGCGGTTGGAAGGCCAGCCAAAGGGAAGATTAACGGATTTGAGCTTATGGCAATCAATCTGAGAAATCAATCCCCTTCACAAATCAAACTAACGGCCAGGCAGATGAAAGATTGTTTTAACAGCTACAAGGAAAAGTACAAGACAACACATACCCAATCCCTCTCCACTGGCTTTGGACTCACCGATGAAGACCGGTCTGCAGGAATTATTACCATTGACGAGAAGCTCAACAAAATGTGTCCACATTTCCATGCTATGCAACAGCTGATGGGTAAGAAACCGTTTGTGACACCCTTGTACAAAGTCAATGCTCAAAACGGTGATGAGAGCTCTGACTCTTCTGGTCCTGACACTGCCAGCATAATTGCCTAGGTTGAGTTCATCCCAGTTAAACTAGGATGCAAAAAAACCAATTTAAAGTAGGTTGACCTCAACCAATGAAATATAAAACCAAGGGGGGTCCCTTGGATTTATATTTCATCAGTTGATTTCAACCAAGTTTAAATTGGTTGAGTGCATCCCAGTTTAACTGGGATGACTTCATCCTAGGCAATTGTGCTGGCAGTGTGAGGACAACAACTTGGACCAAAATTTTGAGAAAGATGACTCAGATAATGTATCTGTGGATTCCAATACCTCTAGGGCTCCACTTGTAAGATTGATCAGTTGTTTCATTAACTTTTTTGATAATTGCTAATATATTCAATAGGGGGTATCAAATATGACCGAATCCACGATTATCTAATCAACGGGTTTCACGAAATCCACAATTATGAAACCAGTGGATAAAAATTCCAAATAATGCCATTATTTGCACTAGACGTGTCAAGTATCAACAACAAAAACCCCAATATAATTACAAAAACCACGATCCCCCACATTTCAACCAATCACAACTCAGGATACAAACTTGCAATATACAACCCCAATACAATCAATAATCCTCCACGTTTCAACGCCAACCAAAAATAAATTGTTGCCAATAAAACTCCCAATACAATCAATAATCCTCCACGATTCAACCCCCACCAACAATAAATCGTTGCCAATACAACTCCACCCAGTCACAAACCCAAACTTGTTCTTCAGTTTTCCTCAAAATTTGGTAAGTTTAGTCAATTATAAACTTGCTTGCAGAAAAACCATTAATCAATCATTCCCTGATCCCAGAACGATGCCTATCAAAAAAACGAATAAATTCATCACTGGAAAAGGAAAAGTGATACCAAAGACGTCAGCAAGCAGGAAGAAACCCATCAAGAAGCGAGCACAACATGTCTCTGACAATGATACAACCGGAAAAACTTCTTCTCACCTAAAGAAGGACGACTTCCTCATAATCATTGACTGGCTCAAAATCCAAAATCACGATTTGTGCTTTGGAACTGGTAAGGCACCGGCGGTTGGAAGGCCAGCCAAAGGGAAGATTAACGGATTTGAGCTTATGGCAATCAATCTGAGAAATCAATCCCCTTCACAAATCAAACTAACGGCCAGGCAGATGAAAGATTGTTTTAACAGCTACAAGGACAAGTACAAGAAAACACATACCCAATCCCTCTCCACTGGCTTTGGACTCACCGATGAAGACCGATCGGCAGGAATTGTCACCATTGACGAGAAGCTTGACAAAATGTGTCCACATTTCCATTCTATGCATCAGCTGATGGGTAAGAAACCGTTTGTGACGCCCTTGTACAAAGTCGATGCCCAAAACGGTGATGAGACCTCTGACTCTTCTGGTCCCGTGGCCAACAACTTGGACGAAAATGTTGATAAAGATGACTCAGATAATGTATCTGTGGATTCCAATAACTCTAGGGCTCCAGTTGTAAGATTGATCAGTTGTTTCATTGTCTTTTTTGATAATTGCTAATATTTTCAATATTGTTTATATGTGATGACTCAGTCAGCAATCTTGGAACCTTTAGAAACTGGTGAGAATAGGTCTGAAGGAGGCAGGGACGGTGAAGAGGTGTGTTTGAATTTCTTTTTATCACTTATGCCATTTCTTCTTCAAACGATTGACCTTGCCACTAAATAATTTAGGAAAGAGTTGGACCGGCCAGTGTTTGTGACAATCTGTCAGATGAAAATGAAGCGGCAATCCTGGTTTGTTATTGGATCAATTAATCACTCTTGTTCAATTGATTAGCTAAAGCCCCATTTCTTCCCATGTTTGACATTAGCAAGGAAAGGAAGCAAGTATTTGTCCTAGTGGAAAGGTTAAATCATCTAAGCGCTATCGAAGGGCTGTGGATTCCCTCACTGCTGAAGAAAGGGCCCTTGACACAAGTGATTCAGAGGATTACTGTCCATCTGATGCTCGAGAAGATACTCAGTCACCCTGCAAGAAGAAGAAAAACAAATCATGCACCGCTTTGACACCTAACAACGCTGCATTGGATTCTCCTGCAAATTCAAATAAACCATTGCCAACTCAAACACCCAAGGACAAGCGAAGGGCATCCAACAGTGCCAATATCAATCCTAAGAGCCGATCAACCTCAGGGCCCAACACCCCCAATCCGTTTTCTCAATATGAAGAGTATGCGTTGAAGAGGGATGAAGGCCAGTTGGAGATGTAATCCTTGTTCCAATGTTATTAACTGACATGCTTCTTCAACTTATTCTTTATTAGGAAAGTCACAAGTGGCTTGAGACACCCTCAGTTTTGAGATGTTGAAGTTTGAACAACAGGTCAACAACGATAATAAGGGGGTCGAGTTGGAGGAAAGGAAATTCAACCACTCAATTGAACTTGAGGAGAAGAAGTGGGAACATGGAGTTAAATTAGAGGAAAAGAAGTGGGATCAAGGAATAAAATTAGACGAGAGGAAATTAGACTGGGAAAGGGAGGAGAAGGATAAGGACAGAAGGTTTGAGATGGCCAAGATGGAACGTTTGGCTTGTCAGGAGCACATTGGCAAGAAGTATGACCTAGTGACTCAGTGTGTAGCTCATGGGAAGAGTACAGAAGAGATTGAACGCTTGGCAAATTTATTCAAATAGTCCACCTTTTTTGGCTTTGTTCGCACCCAACAACTCATTTGAAACATTGCATGTTACACATTAGAAAGAAAATAAAAAAAAGCAAACTATTGATTATATTTCAAAGAGTTATCTAAAATAGCATCCATATTTCTAATAGTCCAGTTGCTTTTATTTGGATGATTAATGTAGTGACCATCTCTAATAAGCTGAATGGCTTTTTGGGTTTTCTTGGGCAGTTGGCAAGATAACCCCATTCGTGTATGTGAAGAGTTGGGAGCAGTTTTTGAGGGAAGAGTCAGGTGAGAATAAGCAGTGGCTTTCCATGCACACTCAACTATACCATCAAATCCTGCAAAGTTGATGCCACAAGAATCGTCTGGAAAGACAAATTCACCACCAGTCACTTGAAGATTATTCTCAACTAGCTTCCCAGTGTGTTTCTCAATGGGAATCCATAGGACAAAGCTGAAGAGTGAAGAATCGGTGTCTTGGTGTGGCGTGTTTGCAAACTGGCCAAGGGTAAACGACAGGTGTGAGGTGAATCCTTTGCGGTGGGCTGAATATTGGGGAGCTAGTCCAGGGGCTTTGAGTCAAATGTGTTGTTTCTGGACCTCACGGAATAGGGGTTTGGATACAGATCGGAAGCACCGGCCAAGAAACTTATCAATTTTTGGAACATCCTTTTGAAGCGCTTCATAACCGTGTCAATCTGTAGCAACTTTGGAAGAAATGCCTGTTATACCGATTTGTGATTTTGCCTCGTAACCTTTTCGCCATCCCAGACTGTACATTTCACCCGAGTATGCTGGTCCGTTGGATTTATTGGAATTTTGGAATTTCGCCTGCTGGATGAGATGTTGGCTGAGATTTTGGTATTGTTCTTTGAGTTTTGCATCCATGGTTGAGAATGGTTGGAACTTTACCACAGCAATAACCTTCTTACAAGCTCCATCAGCCCAGCAGATAAATGACTTGTTGAAGAATCGGATGTTGGCATTTGGATTGGGAATTGAGATGTGGACTGGAATATGTGACTGGCCAGCAAAATGTACATTGGCACGTTGACGGCGAAGAATTTGAGTGGCGGCTTTGTACTTTTTCCGCTTCCTTTGATTTTTACTGAGGTGTGATTGCGGGGCCAGACAAGAACCTTCTGCTTCATTGAACCCATTGCTGCCATGTATATCTTGTTCTCAATAGTGATCACATCGGCGATAGATTTGACAAATTACGCAAGACTTTGATTCCATCTGAGACATGTTAGGAGGCACGTGGGGATTTGGATTGGAGTGTTGCTTGCAAGTAGGAGGGCGAGGTGTATGGGTGAGTTTGGCTTTCTTCAAGGATAAATCGGATGATTCTGAATCGTGGTCACTTCTTTCATTGTTGGTAGAGCCAGCGTCTGAGAAGGTGCTATCAGAATCCAAATTGTACGTCGAAAAGGAAGGTGACGGCGGGTCCTGGTGGCGAGAATCATCCCCTCCTTGCTCCTCACTAATGTGCTGTGACTGTTCTAGATCAAGAGGAATAGCACATCGCCAATGGATGTTACAGTTCGTACTTGATCTTTGAACAGACAGCGGCACATCAGCTTGGATTGGGGAGGGGGTGGGCAGTGGTTCTTTGAGTCCAATGGTTTTCTGTCAAGGTTCTTCCAGTTCCACTCTGAGATCCTCCGTCACTGATTCCAGTTGTGTAACTTCCACGCTGTTTGATCCAAAAAGAAAAAAAAAAAACAAGAAAGAATAAATCAGCAATACACAGGTGGCTCAGTTGGAAGAGAGGAATAAAGTGCTTACCCAAGCTCTGCATTCCTTATTTTTCCCTCTTGAGTTCTTTTTGCAGCCCCACTTACAAAGGGACTTACTGAGTTGTCATTCATGAACGTGGTCATAGTTAGAGTGAGATTGGCTTTGGATTGATTAAGTGATCCTCAGCAGCCGTCCTCGGCGATGTGATCCTCGGCAGCATTGCTTGTTGGTAGTTCTCCTCAGCAGTGTTGCTCGGCGATGTGGAGCTCAGCAGCAAAGTTGTTGGTAGTTATCCTCAGCAGCGTCCCTCGGCGATGTGAAGCTCAGCAGCTGGTAGTTCTCCTCAGCAGCGTCGCTCGACAATGTGAAGCTCAGCGGTAGTTCTCAGCAGCAGTCAAGTTGTTGGTAGTTCTGCAGTTCAGCAGCAGTCAAGTCGTAGGTAGTTCCCCTCGGCAGCGTTGCTCGGCAATGTGAAGCTCAGCGGCAGTCAAGTCGTCGGTAGTCCTCCTCAGCAGCGTTGCTCGGCGATGTGAAGCTGAGCAGCTGGTAGTTCTACAAGTAGGATCATGCGTGATGAATTGATCCATATGTATTATTTTTACACACCATAAACCAGACAAGCAAAATTCTGCTCACAAGTATTGCTCGGAGATTGGAAGCTCAGCAGCGTCCCTTGTTGGTAGTCCTCCTCAGCAGCCTCGCTCGGCGATGGAAAGATCAGCAGCAGTTGTCCTTCGGCGATGTGATTGTCAACAGCAGCCTCGCTTGTTGGTAGTCCTCCTCAGCAGCCTCGCTCGGCGATGCAAAGATCAGCAGCAGTTGTCCTTCGGCGATGTGATTGTCAACAGCAGCCTCGCTTGTTGGTAGTCCTCCTCAGCAGCCTCGCTCGGCGATGCAAAGATCAGCAGCAGTTGTCCTTCGGCGATGTGATTGTCAACAGCAGCGTCGCTTGTTGGTAGTCCTCCTCAGCAGCCTCGCTCGGCGATGCAAAGATCAGCAGCAGTTGTCCTTCGGCGATGTGATTGTCAACAGCAGCGTCGCTTGTTGGTAGTCCTCCTCAGCAGCCTCGCTCGGCGATGCAAAGATCAGCAGCAGTTGTCCTTCGGCGATGTGATTGTCAGCAGCAGCGTCGCTTGCCTTCCTAGTTAGTTATTCTGAGCAGCAGTCGTTGGCGATGTGTTGTTCAGAAGCAGGGTAGAGCAAACAAATCAATATTATGGGATTGGTTAGTTTGTTGGACAATGGCTGAAACCGCCAAGACGGTTTGGCAAATTGGCCTGCCAAACCGTCTGGGTGGTTTCAGCCATCTCCTGTGGCTTGGCCCAGTTGAATCACCCACAACGAAGTGGCTTGGCCTGATTCAATCGAATTGGGCCGTCGTTTAATTGTTCCTGAGCTTCTCTTGTTGCCAAGAACATTGGCAACAAGAGATGCCAAAAGCATTCATTCAAGGAGGGTTGGCGACCTCACCTTGAGCTAAATAAAAAAAATCAGGATGGCATCAGCCAAAGAAAGTCAAGGTAATAAAAACAAGAAAGTCAAGGTAATAAAAACAAGAGTGATCACACTCACCTTTGTGGAAGGGATTGATAAACAGCATGTATGTCAGCAAATTATCTGAGCACCAAAGAGGAGGGATGATGGGTCAATTGGAATACCTTTTTCAGCCACAAAGCACATGAGCAAGCCAAGTTTTTCCAGATGATTGTTTAATGAATAAACAGCGTGAAATGTAAAAATATGAATTGAAATATCAGAGGAAATTTTACCATGACAGTGTATCGTGCACAATTGCAACATTGAAACAAATTGAGCTAGTGGAAGAAGCATTTTTTTTGTACCGGTGGGTGGTTTTTTCCTGTAGAGATGTGCTTACTTAGGCAAGAAAACATATTTTGATCCAACATATAAGTGTAAAAACTTTATTTATTTTATTGGCATTCCAGAAGAGAAGAGAACAATCATCTGTAATCAAGCAGAGCAATCAAGAAAAATTGGCACTGCAAGGAAACCAAATCAAAATCAAGAGTCAGACAGCTGGAAGTGTATTGTTCTGCAAGTGAATGTTGAATTATTCACCTTAGTTGAAGAGTGCAAGTGTTATGGGGCGTAACAGTCCACACAATCCATCATTACTAGATTCATTGTTTTCCAACAAGGGCGGGGCTGCTTCTGGTTCCTCCTCATTGTAAAGTTCATGCCACTGATCCTTGAGGTCGGCTAGAAAATTATGCAGAACAATGCAGGTGATGATCCACTTGACCGTTGCCTTCATCTCACGAGGGTTCCTGATTTGTGATCGAATTTATCGCAAACTGGCAAATCGTCCCTTTAGAATACCAATGGCATGTTCAATTCGTACTCTTGATTGGGCTAGATGGTAATTGAAATCCACATTCTCAGGTATAAGCAAATCAGAACCTTTGTAGGCTGGAACAGTATGTTGATCACTTGAATAAGCAGAGTCGGCCAGGAGGAACTGGTGTTGGTCAAAGAATCGTTCTGGATTTTGAGCAAGCTTCATATTAGAGAAGAAGTAACAATTGTGACGGGATCCTGGGAAGCCTGCAAGGTACGATATGAACTTTTTGGTTATGTCACAAACAAGAGTGACCAAAATGGAGTAACTGTTTGGAAAGCAAACAACACATCAGCTCAGAATTGGTAAAATAGTGTAACCAATGCAAACAATCCAACCGTTTTTTTCGATCCCAGTAGTGGTTACCATCCACCGGAGGCTTTTGACTCAGTGGAATGGTTGTTCCATCAACAAAGCCAACACATCCAGGGAAGCCTTCATCTTGCATGACCTGAGATGATTCCATACGTTCTTCTTGAGTCGGTGTGGAACTCCTAAAGGATCAGGAAAGAGCTTGAAGGGGAAATAGACAACAAATCCAGTAAATAGAAGATGTTGAAGCTACAGGTGCTGATGAGGCTGCCCTTCTTGACTAATGCTGAGGGGAAAGGGTTTCACTAAGAAAAAGAAAGAAAAGAGGTGTGGCTATATTTCTACTAATCCTTAGACTGCTGCTACTAATGGGAACTTAGGTTGTTTAATCAATCTGAGGCAGGGACCTTAAGAGGAGTGAGAAAAGCACTGAGAAAGAGTATGGGGTATGTGTTATGATTGTTATTTGTGTAAAGGTTGATGCAAAAGTAAATGTAAAAGGGTTAAAGGTAAATGTCTATGTAAACTGTACTTTTCTAAAAGGGGGGGTGCATGATTTATCCATAGAACTAAGGGGAGTTCTACTTATACAAAAGGGCACAAGATGGCTGATCCTGGCAGTAAAGAGAAAGGGGAAATGTGTTCAGAGGTATACAACCAAAAGAGAGTAGTGATAGTGTAAGAAAGATGAGCCAATGTAGCTAGTAACTATGTATATAAGGAATGTAATGTGACTAGTAACCAAAGAGGATGATAAAGGCAGAAGATGTAACTATGTAATATAAATGACTGTGCTGTACAACTTAATACCAAAGAAGATATAAACTAAAGAAAAGTATGTAATATCTGTGTTTTATTTATGTACTGTATATTTATAAATCAATACCTTGTATAATATCCTATGGGGTTGTAGTATTGGTAAAGTTATGTGGTTATAAGTGGTAATATTCTAAGAATGCCAATAACTTCTGAACCAAAGGGAAATCAGGGGTACTTTGAGTGAGTGACTAGGAGTAGTTTTGTATGTAGAATCTGATTATGTAATAATAATGAAGTATATGTGAAAGGAAATGTAAGTTTATTGATGATTGTATGTGAAAAGGTATGGATTACCACATCCTCCCCCAACTAAGCTGTCTGTCCCCAGGCAGGGAAAAAAGAGGAACCTGATTCAGAGTAATAATGATGATGAAAAAAAGGGAATTTTAGGGAGAAAAACTGAGAGTGGGGGGTATGTAGGGGAAGGAAAAGTCCATAGCCAAAGAAGGAAGTCTGTATCCAAGCCAAGGAGGTCCAGTCCAAATAAAAGAGGTGCTGCCACAACAGGATGTCTGTATCCAAAATAAGAGTCCACTAGTTTTTCCCAGAGAGAAGTCCAGAGAGTAAGGGGGAAAGGGTGAAAAGTCCAAAGCCAAAGAGGGAAGTCCAGATCCATCCAAGGTGGCCAATTCCTAGGTCCACATACTGAAGAAGGAAGTCTCGATCCAAATCCAGAGGCCTAGTGTACGTGAATTACTAAATCCTGAGTATAGTTGTCCAAGATATCCAGAAAAGCCAATATTCAACATAATCCAAGAGCTCCTAAAGAATAAATCCATCCAAAAAAAACATGCTAGAATGATCCAGGGTTCAATAAAGTCCAAGATCCAGTGGCCACCTAGAATTATATTACATTCCAACTCAGAATGAATCCAGGGTCCAATAAAGTCCAAAGTCCAAGGCTCCTAAAAATAAATTCCATTCTAAACAACATGCAGGAGAGATCCAGGGTTTAGTCCAAGTTTCTGCTGTCCAAAGGTCCAAGTCAAGGTCCAGGTAATCCTCATAGAGCCACCATCCAAGTGAGTCCGTTATTCCTTTATCCAAGTCCAGTGCTTTCTAATCCAGAGTTTGTATCCTATAACTGTAAGATGTAATATATGTAATAATATAAAAAGATGTAAAGGGTAATTTAATAAGGATTGGAGGTAATATGGTAATAGAGTAAAAGGTAATGGTGATATGGTAATGGTTTAAATGTAATGGGGTAGTTGTTGATGTGGGAACAGAGGTAGTGGTAATATGGAAATGGATTAAAAAGTTAATGGTAATGGTTTAAATGTTATGGGGTAGTTGTTGATGTGAGAAGAGAGGTAGTGGTGATATGGAAATGGAGTGAGGACTAAAGGAGTAATGAAAGATAAGGGGTAAGGGTAAGGTAGAAGAAGAGGTAGTGGTAATATGGAAATAGAGTGAGGAGCAATAGTAATGGTAAGAAAGTAATGTAGAAAAAGGGGTGGTGGTAATATGGGAAGAGAGGAAAGGGTAAGGGTAATGGCAAGAAGATAATGTAGGAAAAGGGGTAGTGGTAATATGGGAATGGAGTAAGGAGTAAGGGTAATGGTAAAAAGAAAATGTAGAAAAAAAAGAATGGTGGTAATATGGGAATGGAGTAAGGGTAATGGTAAAAAGAAAGAGAGGTGTTAATGATATGGTAAGAGGGTAATGATAATATGTAGTATTTATATGTATGATAAAAGAAAGAGTAAAATGGTCATGGGTGGTAATTCAAGAGAAGAAGGGTGACTGTATATGAGTATTCTAAAATATGTAATGATTTAAAAAGCTTTATATATATATCAAAGGGTAAAAGGATTCTGAAGGAAAGTGATGGAAAGGGGTAATGTTATATGCAAAGGGAATTTTAAGATATATATGTTTCAATAAAAAACTCTAATGGTTAAGGAGAGTAAAGAGTTATAATAATTAAGGAGGTGGTCCAGAAATCAGGAAGTGGAGTGAAGAGGGAAAAATAAAAGAGGATGAGGATGATGGATGATGGATGGATGGATGGGGGGATGATGGATGGATGGATGGATGATTCCTCCTTTTCTTTTTTTTTCCTTTGGTTGTCCTCCTGGGTCCCTTTTTAAGTCCTCCTGGTGATTTGATTTCCCAGCCTCCTGTATTTTCTGGTATCCAAAAAAAAGAAAATTTAATATTGTCTGTTTTTTTTTTTTTTTTTTTTTTAATATGGTCATTTTTTTTTTTTTTTTTTTTTTTTTTTTTTTTTTTTTTTTTTCTTTTTTTAAAGGCAAATCATGGTCTTGATTTTCCAGCGAGGTGAGAGGTGCAACCGGAAATGAAGTTGGTGAATCCGCGCGGAGAGTGGACGCGGGGTCCCGGCGATACTGTATCCGCGGAATCGCCGGCGTCTCCAAAGCAGGCACGTCCCTCCGGGTCGAAGAACGACCTCGGAGATGAAAAAGCGAACCGTTCTTCTTACTGATAAGAAGAACGGTCCATGGAAAGACCAGGAAAAAGGAAAAAAAAGTAAAAAGTAAAAATGAAAGATAAAAAGAAAAGAATGAAGCCCGGGTCGTGCACTGGCATCGATAAATGTAGTAGGCCAAAGAAAGAACGTATTCCCCGGGTTGTTCACCGGCATCAAAAATGTTGTAGTAGGCCAAAAAAAAAAGGAACGTATTCCCGGGTCGTTCACCGGCGTCGAAATACGATTGATTACTTTATAAAGGGTTCGACGAGGCCGTCGTTTCCCTTTCTTGATATTGTATTAATCATTTAAACAAATCCCTTCCAAATTTTAGTTATCCAACCTGTCTTCACCCGTCTGACATCGGTCTCGTCCCTCCTTGCTGTTGTACTGGCCGCGTCCAGCCCTTCAATCGTTCCAGCCAATGTCGTCTACACCAATCGATCAAAGGTATCCGTCCCTTCATTTCTGTTCACAACCTCGTGTCTGAAACTAATTTGTTACTTGTTATTACTTTTAATTCCCCAACCAGGCTGTCCTTTGAAACGCGAACGCGGAGCTGGATCCAAACTCAATACTGTAGCCGCCTTGCGACACCTGAACGAGCACCTAACCAAATATGCCCGGTCCAACCATTGCGATCCCCGGGCCGCGGCAGCCTCTCGGCGCCGGTTGTACAGTCGCCTCCAGGACACCTTTGATTCCGTGTGTAATCTTCCCTAAATAAAAAAAAATTATAAAAGAACTGATTTTTTATTTTTATTTATTTTTTTTTTTTTTTATTTATTTATTTATTTTTAGATAATGATGCATACCATCATCCAGGAAAGACAGGAGAAGGATGAAAAGAAATGAGATATTTTATTATTATTATTTTTTTTTTTTTGTGAGTTTTTATTTATTTATTTATTTATTTATTTATTTATTTATTTATTTTTATTTATTTTTATTTTTATTTTATTTGATTTGACTTGTACTAATTTTTTTTTTTGTTTTTTTTTTTTGTGTTTTTTTTTTATATTTTGCTGCACAGGTGATATGAGATTATGAAAAAGGAAGGGGCATAATTTTCTGATGGTTGTTTTGGCAGGTCCCATTCCCCTATGGGAAATGGAATTTCTGCCCTTGGTCCAAATAATCCCTGGTGACAATGTTGACTGGAAGAGATGTTTCCCATTTGTGATGAGTGGGGAGGAGGATTGGTACCAGGTAAGCTTGTCCTTTTTCCATTATTGAGAGGGATTCTTCCCTAGGTCCATTGTATTTGATGGTTGCTGATATGTCCATTAAAAAGGGCTTTCCAACTATGAACTGGACTCCACCTCTGGCCACCCAGAAATGAACAAACTTGGTTATTCTACCCACCAGTACTTCCACCTTTTCAGCAATTCCAATTATTTCAGTGTGATGGCCTCCAATTCCTTTGAGCTTCATTGGTTTTTCTGTTATAAATAATCCAAGGTGGTTGGCAAGTTTTTCTGGAATGATGTTGACCATTGATCCAGTGTGCAAAAGTGCCTCCAAGGTTTTTCCATGTATAGTGAGTTTGACATAACCTAGTGGGCAGGAATAATGTGTGACTGAATCCTTTTCTTCCTCATCCTCTTCTTCCACTGCTGCTGAGTATACTGATACATTAGGTTCCACTGGGATTCTTCTGTTACTGATCCTTTTCTTGATGTGGTCCACCACTCCTGGGGCTATGGTGCATATTTCTCCTGCTGTAAGGGGTACAATAGTTTTCATAATCCTTCCTGCTGTCTCTTCTTCCATTCCTGGGTATTCTTTGGCCAGAGTCTTTTCCAAGTAAGTCTTCCTTGGGGCCTTGTCCTTGGGTGGGTTTTCTGATTCTTCACTGGATTGGAACCTAACTTTAGTATTCTGAGGATTAGAAGGGGACCTGGAACTGGGGCCTGGGGAAGAGGTAGCCATTCTGAGTAAGTCCTGTTGATCCATGTCCATTAGAGTTTCCTGGTCTTTCTTGGTCCTCTTTCCTTTATCTGATTCTTCCTCTTGGTACTTGTTTCCTCTAGTCCTTTTCCCTAGGTCTGCTTCATAGAATCCTTGGATTTCTGGGTCCATTTCCTCTAGTTGGCCAAAGGAAGATATATGTCCAAATGATGTAGTGGCCTCTGAGGAATCCTTGATAAATTTATCCACAACAGATTTGATTGGCCTACTGGAATCCCAGGGAATTGGTGAGCTGTCTGGAAGTTTGAATCCTCTTCCATCCTTGAGAACTGATCCAACTGATTCATCATAGGTTAAGAGACTGCATCTGGTGATTGTGTGGGTTGGTTGGAAGCAGTAGAAGCACTTGAAGTCTGGGTTCCTTGGTCCATATGCTTGTCCAGAAGGATTTCCAGGAAAATGAGGTGGGGCAGATTTTCCAGCAGTAAGAGCTGCAAATTGCTTAATGAGGGAGTCCAGTTTCTGATCTGTGGAATTAGAGGTGGTTGGAGCTGGGGATTTGTATACAGGTGGGAGTTTGACTGGTGGGGCTATAGAAGGTGTGTTGACTGGTTCCTGACTGATATCTTTCCTGGATGTCTTCCTTCTTTCCATTACTGAAGCTGACTGAACCTCCCTGTGTATGTAGGTGACCAGGACCTGGGTATTTGGAAGAATATCACCTCCATCCTTTGAGGCTAGCATCTTGTTGTCCCTGATGAGTTCCTTGGTGACTGAAGATTCCAATTCTGGGCTGAGTGAGTCCAATAAGATTTCCCTAGATTCCTCCACATGTGATGTCTGTCCCATTCTGAAAAGATAGTTAGTTATTACCTCATACTTAGTCCTGAATGTTTTGAATTCCTCCAGGGTCTTAATTCCTCCAGCTTGGATGGTAGAGTAGTTGAGCTTCTTTAGGTCCTGCTTGGTATACTTCACCAGGGGAATAGGTGATCCATATCTGTCCAAGAGTTGTTTCTTCAAGACCTCCCAATCCAAGTCCTCATGGCCAGTCATCTCCTCTACTTCATCCTTTAAGTCCATCCCTTTGAGAAAAGAAATAATTTGCATGGCCAGGTCCCTATAGGAAGCTCCATCAGCTGATCCAGCATTCTCATACCTTTTAATGAACTTCTCCACAGGCATATTGGTTCCATCAAAGTATAGTTCCTTGTCCAATGGTTTAATCTTGACAGCCTTGGTTGGTCCTTGGTACTTGGGCATTACAGCTTCTCTTTCCAAAAAGTGGGTGTTCATTCTGTCTGAGGCTTGCTGGGTTGGGGACTGATGCCTGGATCCTTCCAAATGGGAGCTTTCTGAGTTTGCAGGGTTATTTCTGTAGTAGGTGAATGAGCCAGGGTTGGCCAGTTGGAATGGAGCAAAAGGCCTAGAGGTATTGGGGTTGTTGGTGATACTAGGTTCCAGGTTGTTGGTGGCTGATCCTTGGTTGTTGTTGGCTGATCCTTGGGTGAGTCCAGAGGTTTCTCCTAGGTTGTTGCTGATGTTCAGGGCAGGGGATTGTTGAGGGCTGGACATGATGGAAAGTAAGTGGAGAGACAAGGAAGTGATATGTAGAGAAACTAACAGGAAGATATGTTTGTAGGGGTTTTATTTATAGATGATGCACTTAGAAATGGAATGAAGGGATTAGGTATGATAGAATTGATTTGAAATTGTAAGTTGGTGTAGTAGCAGGAAACTAAGACTGAAAGATTAAAACTGAAGGAAATAAGGCCACTGTTGGGACACCACTTGTGGAACTCCTAAAGGATCAGGAAAGAGCTTGAAGGGGAAATAGACAACAAATCCAGTAAATAGAAGATGTTGAAGCTACAGGTGCTGATGAGGCTGCCCTTCTTGACTAATGCTGAGGGGAAAGGGTTTCACTAAGAAAAAGAAAGAAAAGAGGTGTGGCTATATTTCTACTAATCCTTAGACTGCTGCTACTAATGGGAACTTAGGTTGTTTAATCAATCTGAGGCAGGGACCTTAAGAGGAGTGAGAAAAGCACTGAGAAAGAGTATGGGGTATGTGTTATGATTGTTATTTGTGTAAAGGTTGATGCAAAAGTAAATGTAAAAGGGTTAAAGGTAAATGTCTATGTAAACTGTACTTTTCTAAAAGGGGGGGTGCATGATTTATCCATAGAACTAAGGGGAGTTCTACTTATACAAAAGGGCACAAGATGGCTGATCCTGGCAGTAAAGAGAAAGGGGAAATGTGTTCAGAGGTATACAACCAAAAGAGAGTAGTGATAGTGTAAGAAAGATGAGCCAATGTAGCTAGTAACTATGTATATAAGGAATGTAATGTGACTAGTAACCAAAGAGGATGATAAAGGCAGAAGATGTAACTATGTAATATAAATGACTGTGCTGTACAACTTAATACCAAAGAAGATATAAACTAAAGAAAAGTATGTAATATCTGTGTTTTATTTATGTACTGTATATTTATAAATCAATACCTTGTATAATATCCTATGGGGTTGTAGTATTGGTAAAGTTATGTGGTTATAAGTGGTAATATTCTAAGAATGCCAATAACTTCTGAACCAAAGGGAAATCAGGGGTACTTTGAGTGAGTGACTAGGAGTAGTTTTGTATGTAGAATCTGATTATGTAATAATAATGAAGTATATGTGAAAGGAAATGTAAGTTTATTGATGATTGTATGTGAAAAGGTATGGATTACCACATCGGCCATGATACCAAGTGCAAGCGCATTTGATAAAGAATCTTGATCACCCGACATGTGTAAAGGTTGATTGTTCCATAGCCAACTTGGAAGAGATTCTTGAGTCTGAAAACCGCAGCACCGTTTCCGTTTGATCCAAGACGGCACATAGCAATAGCGAGTTGGACTGATGGGTCTCTTTGAGGATTCTGAGAGGAGTTGTGAAAGATTGGATTTTACTCAATCAGTTGAAGAAGATTGAGGAAACATGGGAACGACATTCGAAAAAGCTGGAGGAAGCATGATTGAGGAAGTTCTTGAATGATTGAAAGGTCATATCGAGGATGGAATCGTGTAGTGTTGCCTCTGGCATTGAGGTATCGTTTCTGGAGTTTTGATCGACAATAACGGTAGAAATCTTCAAGACCTGAGTCTTCGTTATCTGAGTCGAAAATCAATACTGTTGCAGCAGAGTTGGCCGCTTGAAATAGTTGCTTGTGTTGAGAGGGTGCTTGTCGCATGATTGGTTGAGGTGAGGTGTGATGTTTGCTTGGTTTGACAAGAGGAAATGGATTGAACGGTGCAGCGTGAGCTGATGAGAGATGTGATTTAATTGGGTTATTTTGGAAATGAAGGATTTGGATGGAAAACCAGGGTTTTTCATTTTCAAAATCCGTTCGGTTTTTAGCTACCCCTTTTTGAAAACCCGTTGATTAGAAATTGTGGATTTGGCAATTTCTAATCAACGGGTTTTAATGGTGGATTTCGTCATATTTGATACCCCCTAATATCAGGGGGTATCAAATATGAACAAATCCACAATTAAAACCAGTGAATTAAGTTTTTCCACAAAATTCCACTTTTGAGAATTGTGAACCTTTGTACATAGATATCCATGGTTTTTAAAAATGGTGGATTTTCAAAACCAGTGGATTAGATAATGGTGGATTTGGTCATATTTGATACCCACTATTGTTTGTACGTGACGGCTTAGTCAGCAATCTTGGAACCTTTAGAAACAAATGAGAATAGGTCTGAAGGAGGCAGGGATGGTGAAGAGGTGTGTTTGAATTTCTTTTTATTACTTATCCAATTTCTTCTTCAAACAATTGACCTTGCCACTAAATAATTTAGGAAAGAGTTGGACCTGCAAGTGTTTGTGACAATCCGTCAGATGAAGATGAAGTGGCAATCCTGGTTTGTTATTGGATCAATTATTCACTGTTTTTTGATGGATTAGCTAAAGCCCCATTTCTTCCCATGTTTGACATTAGCAAGGACAGGAAGCAAGTATTTATCCTAGTGGAAAGGCTAAATCATCTAAGCGCTATCAAAGGGCTGTGGATTCCCTCACTGCCAATTAAGGGCCCTTGAAACAAGTGATTCAGAGGATTACTGTCAATCTGATGCTCAAGAAGATACTCAGTCACCCTGCAAGAAGAAGAAAAACAAATCTTGCACCACTTTGACACCTAACAATGCTGCATTGGACTCTCCTGCAAATTTGAACAAACCGTTGCCAACTCAAACACCAAAGGAGAAGCGAAGGGCATCAAACAGTGTCAATATCAATCCTAAGAGCCGATCAACCTCAGGGCCTAACACCCCCAATCCTTTTTCTCAATATGAAGAGTATGCATTGAAGAGGGATGAAGGCCAGTTGGAGATGTAATCCTTGTTCCAATTTTATTTAACTGACATGCTTCTTCAACTTATTCTTTATTAGGAAAGTCACAAGTGGCTCGAGACACCCTCAGTTTTGAGATGTTGAAGTTTGAACAACAGGTTAACAACAATAATAAGGGGGTTGAGTTAGAGGAAAAGAAATTCAACCACTCAATTGAGCTCAAGGAGAAGAAGTGGAATCATGGAATTAAATTAGAGGAAAAGAAGTGGGAACATGTAATAACATTAGACAAGAGGAAATTAGACTGGGAAAGGGAGGAGAAGGGTAAGGACCAAAGGTTTGAGATGGCCAAGATGGAACGTTTGGATTTTCAGGAGCACATTGGTAAGAAGTATGACCTGGTGACTCAGTGTGTGGCTCATGGGAAGAGTACAGAAGAGATTGAACGCTTGGCAAATTTATTCAAATAGTCCACCGTGTTTGGCTTCTTTCCCACCAAACAAATCATTTGAAACATTGCATGTTACATATTAGAAAGAAAATAAAAAAAGCAAACTATCATTTATATTTTAAAGAGTTATCTAAAATAGCATCCATATCTCTAATAGTCCAGTTGCTTTTATTTGGATGATTAATGTAGTGACCATCTCTAATAAGCTGAATGGCTTTTTGGGTTTTCTTGGGCAGTTGGCAAGATAACCCCATTCGTGTATGTGAAGAGTTGGGAGCAGTTTTTGAGGGAACGGTCAGGTGAGAATAAGCAGTGGCTTTCCATGCACACACAACTATCCCATCAAATCCTGCAACGTTGACGCCACAAGAATCATCTGGGAATACAAATTCACCTCCAGTGACTTGAAGATTATTCTCAACTAGCTTCCCAGTGTCTTTCTCAACAGGAATCCACAGGACAAAGCTGAAGGGTGAAGAATAAGTGTCCTGGTGTGGCGTGTTTGCAAACTGGCCAACAGTAAATGATAGGTTTGAAGTGAATCCTGTGCAATGGGCTTCATATTGGGGAGCTAGTCCAGGGGCTTTGAGTCAAATGTGTTGTTTCTGGACCTCACGGAATAGGGGTTTGGATACAGATTGGAAGCACCGGCCAAGGAACTTATCAATTTTCGGAACATCCTTTTGAAGCGCTTCATAACCTTGTTGATCTCTAGCAACTTTGGAAGAAATGCCTGTTATACCAATTTGGGATTGTGCCTTGTGACCTTTTTGCAATCCCAGACTGTAAATTTCACCCGATTATGCTGGTCCGTTGGATTTATTGGAATTTTGGAATTTGGCCTGCTGGATGAGATGCTGGCTGAGATTTTGGTATTGTTCTTTGAGTTTTGCATCCATGGTTGAGAATGGTCGGAACTTTACCACAGCAATAACCTTCTTACAAGCTCCATTGGCCAAGCAGATAAAGGACTTGTTGAAGAATTGGATGTTGGCATTTGGATTGGGAATTGAGATGTGGAGTCTGGACTGGAATATGGGACTGGCCAGCAAAACGTACATTGACCCTTTGACGGCGAAGAGCTTGAGTGGCGGCTTTGTACTTTTTCCGCTTCATTTGCTGATTACTGAGGTGTGATTGCGGAGCCAGACAAGAACCTTCTGCTTCATTGACCCCTTTGCTGCCACATATATCTTTTTCTTGATAGTGATCACATTGGCGATAGATTTGACAAATTACGCAAGACTTTGATTCCATCTGAGACATGTTAGGAGGCACGTGGGGATTGGGATTGGAGTGTTGCTTTCATGTAGGTGGGTGAGGTGGACAGCTGAGTTTGACTTTCTTCGAGGAGAAATTGGATGATTCTGAATTTTTGTCACTACTTTCATTGTTGGTAGAGGCATTGTCTGAGAAGGTGCTATCTGAATCCAAATTGTAGGTCAAAAAGGAAGGTGACAGCGGCTCCTTGTGGTTAGAATCATCCCCTCCGTGCTCCTCACTAATGTGCTGTGACTGTTCTAGATCAAGAGGAAGAGCACACCACCATGGACGTTACAGTTTGTACTTGATCTTTGAACAGTCAGCAGAACATCAGCTTGGATTGGGGAGGGGATGAGCATGGGGGTTTTGGGTTGATTGGTTTCAGAGGCCAAAGATTCCTGGCGTTTGATCCAATTAATTGTTGTGAGGCGTGGTTTCTTGCTGAGGTTTGGAAAAGGTTGAGTAGATTTGAGGCACCTAAACAGGAGCCAACAAAAATGCAAAAGAAAAAAAATGATTAGTACCTGGACACTGACATGAACTTGAAAGATGAGGGCAAACTTCTTGTTGAGTGAAAACTGGAGTTCAGATAACTCAGTGTTCAGACAAGGGACAATGAGATTGTTCTCAGCACCATGGGTGACTCCAAAGTCATCCTTGGTGCTGACAACAATACTATCTGGACGGTTTGCAGGCTTGGAAATGTCCTGACAATTCATCTGGGCAATTTCAGGTGAGGGGGGTTTGGTACTGAGAACGATCCCCTCTTGACAGTTTTCAGGCTTGAAAACGTCCTGACGAGACCGACAAAGATGAAACGGGAAAGGAGAGTATCCTAGTCAGAATTATTTTTAAAGGAATATGTCACAGATTGCAATGAAGATGGGAGACAAACGGACCTTCAAATAACGTTCGAGACCCACGCATCTCTGTTTGATCAAAGTTTGATTACGATTGGATTCAGTTGGATGATGAGTCAATCCACCAAGCTTAACAAGATTAGCAACGGTAGAGGGGAGAACGTTGACGGAGACAAAGCCGAGGCTGGCGGTAGCCGGGAGACGTAATCCGAAGAGCTTAGCGGGGAAGTCCAGTTGTCTAGAGATCGGATAGAGAGCCTTGAGAGCCTGATTAAGTTTTTTAAATTCGCTGTACCAACGATAGACGATCCACCCAGATCCAAAGCTGCCATCCTCGGCCAACTTATGTACCTTGATTTTATACAATATGTATTCCTGTTGCTGACTCAGAGCGTTGGAGGTCTTCTTATTCTCCGGTGATAGTGAGCCAAACAGTCCAGTGGTCTGGAAATCATCCTTAGTAAGAGAAGGCTGGGAATGATGATGGCCGCTGAGGGTGGTGCTGGTGATCGAGAGCTTGACTCTACCAGGAACAAGCTTGGCTTGGAACCCGCCGAGAGCGAGTTCCTTCAGCTGCATCAACCGCATCTTACGATAGATCACTTCCGAGAGTTCCATCCCGACTGACTCAATCAACTTCCTCACTAGACGGATCTCGAGCTTATTGCCCGTCAGCTCCCGGCGGATGAGTGTCGACAAGACCGTCAGTTTGTTCTCTAACTTCATAATTCGCGCGTCGGCTTTGGCAACACTCGTGAATGAGCCCGCTTGGATTGGGCGTGAGCTCGGAGTAATCTCCCAAAGGAGACCAACCTGTTTCCTGCGTTTTGATGAGCCTTGTGTGTTAGGCTCAAACAAAAACAGGTTATCTTCCTCTTTGTCATCCTCGTCATCCTCTTCCACTTCATCGTCCTCTTCATCGTCAAACAGCCCCTTCCATTGGGAGGGCTTCACGACCGGTGAGCTGGGGGTCGAGCGGGAGAGCGGCTTAGGGAGGCCCTTCGGCCGTGGGTATTGGCTGTCAAGTGACCAATCCAAGCTACTCCCACTCTTGTCCCCGAGAAGGCTCGAGCACGACGAGCGATACTTGGTCCTAGATGAGTTGTGTGGTTGATGATGCTCTGGAAGTTTGACTGATCCTAGGCTAGGACTCTGGTCAGAGGTCGAGATGATTGATGAGAGCGCTTCTTGTAAGGCAAGGTTTGCATCCGGTGACATCACCAGGTCATGTTTGCTGGGGCAAGAGGTCAGCTCTGATGGATGATGAGAGGCGCTGGTACCATCAATGCTAGAGAGGGGTCAAGTGGAAGGGATATTACGGATGGAGAAGTTCAGATCGTCACCAAACAGGGGGCCCCAGTTGCCTTTGCAAGGAGAGATGAGGAAGTCCAAGCTGGGAGACATCTGGAACTTGTTGAGTTTTGACGAGAGAGGTTGGAAGACTCCTAAGGGTGCTAAGGTTGAGGCATGGTATAGTTCCTTCCTGATCTCGCCACCCTATAAACACCACAAAAATCCCGAAGTCATGAGCAAGTCTTTCTATTACTTTATTAACTGTTGAGAGGGCTGTTCCCCTTGGTCACTCTTTTTCTGGTGATTTGAGGAGAGAACTGTACGCACTGCGGGTACCCTGAGGTGTGTTTACCCAATTGGGAGCCAAGTTAGAGACTATAGCCAGATTCTTTTCAAGCGCCGGGGCATCCGAGCCGAGAGCAGGTCAGGAGTTTTTGAAACCAACCAGGTTGAGAGGTAGGCGAGGTCCGGAAATTGATAAGGGGTGCCACTCAGATGGGCTAGTGCAGTATGAGATGTATCAGGTGCCAAGGGTGGATCTTTGTTGAAACCCTGTGACACCACTGTGACAACTACAACTCACTCAAGAGTTCCCTTCTCATCCGACTCTGTCCTCTCTCCACTTCTCTTCTCTTCCCATCGAAGTCAACTCTCAAGATCATCACAAGCACCCAACTCAAGATCAAGACTCCTCTCAAGTTCAAGTCCGGGAAGCTTTAACAGTGGACAGCCTCATTTAGCTTCCAACTTGGTGAGAAATGCAACAATAGCATTTCATCCGATGATCCTCAATTCAACAACATCACTAATACATTCTCTTATCATTCTTAGTCACTCCAGTCTTATTTGATCTTCCATTAAAAAACATCAGCTAGCTTATAACCTATAATCATTAGGGTTTGTTTTCACTCACTTCAACTTCTCTCTCTCAAAACCAATCACTAACATACTGTTAATCTTAGTTTACAAGTCCTCTATTTTCTTCTTTATCATCTTATTAATCACTCAGCTAGAAAACAACATTCATCCAGGGTTGGTCTCTATTTCTGTCTCTCAACTTTATCCCTAATCATTTCTATTCTAATCTTGTCATCTAGGTTTTCTGGTCTTTTATCTTTGAGTAATAAAATCAAACAGTCACAGCTTCATTAATCTTGGCACTTGTTTGAGAAGCCTCGTTCTGGTTCAGGGGTTCATTGGCAAAAAAATTCATCACGTTTGTATTCTGCACCGTTGATGACTTGACAGTTGTCCATGGTGCCACAATCAAAGCCCTCACAATGGTTGGCATGTTTGATATCATCCTGAAAATGGGCAATTTCAGCTAGCTCAGGTACCTTGGCCTGATGAACCAACTTGGTCTATAGGTTAGCCATTGGTTCGTCAACAGCATTCAGAAATTTTAAGCCTGCACCCCAATAGATACTTGTCAGTCTCTACTTTGCTCAATTGGCAACACAATTGAGCAAGGAACAACATAAGAATAAAAGCCCCTACTTACTTGAGAGGTGGTAGGGGCTGTTGAGGGCCTGTTATCTCAATCCAACCCAAGAGAAAAAAAAACAAAAGCGCCTGGATCAGTCACCAATCTAGGCTGGTTGAAGAAGAATGAGATCAGATAAGTTCCTTGCTCAATTGGCAACCCAATTGAGCAAGGAACTTGCACAAATATCCAAGAATAAATAATGACAGCTCCTACTTACCTTGAGAAGTTCTAGGGGCTGTTGAGAGCCTGTTTGCTTGGTTGACACCCAAACAAATCCAAAGCAAGCGGGGAAGGGAATATGTATGGTCGGGTCCTAGAAGCAAAGGACCTGGTCAGTTCTAGTTTGAATTGAGTATAGTAAAGATACTACTTTACATCATAAGATTACCTGATGAGATGGTGGGGGTTCTTAAGGTACTTCAGAGAGAACTTCCCATCTGTAGAGATGTTTGCCCTTACGTGTGCAAGAAAAAAGCAAGCTCAAACGTGTTTGATCCAACACAATTTGCCAAAAAGGCACTGATGAGTATAAAAAGGTTATTGATTTGAATGGCATTCAAGAAGAGAAGAGAACAAATATCTGTAATGAAGCAGGGAAATAAATAATAAATTGTCTCCGTGAGGATGCCAAATCAAATGCAAGAGTCAGAAAGCTGGAAGTGTATTGTTCTACAAGTCAATGTTGAATTATTCACCTTAGTTGAAGAGTGCAAGTGTTATGGGGCGTAACAGTCCACATAATCCATCATTACTAGATTCATTGTTTTCCAACAAGGGCGGGGCTGCTTCTGGTTCCTCCTCATTGTAAAGTTCATGCCACTGATCCTTGAGGTCGGCTAGAAAATTATGCAGAACAATGCAGGTGATGATCCACTTGACCGTTGCCTTCATCTCACGAGGGTTCCTGATTTGTGATCGAATTTATCGCAAACTGGCAAATCGTCCCTTTAGAATACCAATGGCATGTTCAATTCGTACTCTTGATTGGGCTAGATGGTAATTGAAATCCACATTCTCAGGTATAAGCAAATCAGAACCTTTGTAGGCTGGAACAGTATGTTGATCACTTGAATAAGCAGAGTCGGCCAGGAGGAACTGGTGTTGGTCAAAGAATCG
Source organism: Puccinia hordei (assembly GCA_007896445.1). Lineage (NCBI taxonomy): Eukaryota > Fungi > Basidiomycota > Pucciniomycetes > Pucciniales > Pucciniaceae > Puccinia > Puccinia hordei. The sequence continues at coordinate 242,532 of RDRW01000111.1, forward strand.
TTCTGGATTTTGAGCAAGCTTCATATTAGAGAAGAAGTAACAATTGTGACGGGATCCTGGGAGCCTGCAAGGTACGATATGAACTTTTTGGTTATGTCACAAACAAGAGTGACCAAAATGGAGTAACTGTTTGGAAAGCAAACAACACATCAGCTCAGAATTGGTAAAATAGTGGAACCAATGCAAACAATCCAACCGTTTTTTTTATCCCAGTAGTGGATACCGTCCACCAGAGGCTTTTGACTCAGTGGAATGGTTGTTCCATCAACAAAGCCAAACACATCCAGGGAAGCCTTCATCTTGCATGACCTGAGATGATTCCATACGTTGTGGGGTGATCCATTCCACATCATACCATACTTTTAATAAATTATTTATCACTTATAAACCTCAAATACTTACATATATATACATATAAAACCCAAACCTTACACATATCCATCATTATTATTTCATAATCAGATTCTACACCTCATTTAACCCTAGTCACTCACTACAACCACCTTCAAATTCCTCATGGTTCAAGAGTTACAGGCAAACCACAGAATAACCCAGCAAGTTACAGTATTAAGCAAAGTTATAGAATACAATAAGTACATATTATAAGTAGATATATTTCAGAACATTATACATAAATACATATTATATAAACTACATAGACACTACATAGACACTACATAACATACACTGCACATGACTAGCTTTATTCAGTAACATCTTACATCATATCTACTGTACATAAAACTCCACCTTCCCACTACTCATCTGTCACTGTCATGACTATTTCATATATGTCACTTTCTCTTCTACTGATCTATCATGTTCTTCCTTTTCCCACCAGCTACATGACATAGCCTTGTTGTTTCCTTCCTCTAGCCTGATGGCTCCTCTCTTGTCTCAGATATATAAGGACACCTGTTCCGCCCCCTTGTTCCCTTATGGACCCCTGACTTACTAAATATCCCTCAACATATACCAGCATTACAGATCCCATAAACTAGTATACATACATAGTAGAAGTCACCATCAACCTATAAATATATCAATATAAATATCAGTTTTGATTCAATATAAGAAGATTGCCCCTCTCTCTTCTTGACCCACCTTGACTCCAAAGCTACAAACCCGTGCCTCTTATTATACTTATATTACATATACTTTATACATCTCATCCCCCCTTATCCATCCCTCTCACCTGGTGTGTGTGGTAAAACAAGCACATTAGTATTAGTCTTCTAAGAGTAGATATAAATTAGCCACACCTTTTATTTTATTCTTAGTGTTACACTCATCCCCTTATCATTAGTCAGGAAGGCAGCTCTTATATCAGCACCTTTGGTATAACTTACATTAATACTAGTGTAGTCATCCATTTCCCTTCCAAGCTCTATTCTGCCCTTTGAGTAGTTCCACAACGTTCTTCTTGAGTCGGCCATCAGTTGAAGAAGATTGGATTTGACTCAATCAGTTGAAGAAGATTGAGGAAACATGGGAACGACATTCGAAAAAGCTGGAGGAAGCATGATTGAGGAAGTTCTTGAATTATTGAAAGGTCATATCAAGGATGGAATCGTGTAGTGGTGCCTCTGGCATTGAGGTATTGTTTATGGAGTTTTGATTGACAATAAAGGTAGAAATATTCAAGGCCCGAGTCATTGTTATCTGAGTCAAAAATCAATACTGTTGCAGCAGAGTTGGCCGCTTGACATAGTTGCTTGTGTTGAGAGGGTGCTTGTTGCATGATTGGTTGAGGTGACGTGTGATGTTTGCTTGGTTTGAAAACAGGCAATGGATTGAATGGCTAATTGTGAGCTGATGTGAGATGTGATTTAAATGGGTTATTTGGAAATGAAGGATTTGGATGGAAAAACCAGGGTTTTTCATTTTCAAAATCCGTTTGGTTTTTGGCTACCTGTTTTGACAACCCGTTGATTAGAAATTGTGGATTTGGCAATATCTAATCAACGGGTTTTAATGGTGGATTTGGTTATATTTGATACCCCTATTAGGGGGTATCAAATATGACTAAATCCACAATTATCTAATCAACTGGTTTTGAAAATTCACCATTTTTAAAAACCATGGATATCAATATAAAATGGTTCAGAATTCTCAAAAGTGAAATTTTGTTGAAACACCTAATCCACTGGTTTCAATTGTGGATTTGTCATATTTGATACCCCCTAATATTTGGGAATTAGGGGGTATCAAATATTACCAAATCCACAATCAAAAGCAGTGAATCAGGTTTTTCCACAACATTTCACTTTTGAGAATTATGAACCATTTTATATTGATATCAACATTTTGTAAAAGTGGTGGATTTTAAATTAAACCAGTTGATCAGATGATGGTGGATTTGGTAATATTTCATTACTACCCCCTATTTAGACAATTTGAAAACTGGTGCCAGAAAATTAAAGAATTGCTCCTGTGAGAAAATCCTTCCCCCTATTCCACCAGTTTCTTGAAATTATCAGGTGTTTTAGGCCCACATCTAAAGGGTTGGAAAAGTGACCTCACATGTTTGTAATTTTTGGGTTTCTAGTAAAAAAATAGATAAACTGTAACAACTTCTTCTAGGAATTTTACTCCCCAGTCATTCTTTGATATCTAATTATAATTTTTCATTCAAAATCATCTCTTCTAATTTTTACTCTCAGCACATTCCACCCATTTGTGTTTTTTATACAGGTTTCATCACAAACAAAAATTCCAAACAAATTATTTATTTAAATCTTATGGGAGGATATTATCCTGAGTGACCTATCTACAACATGGGGATAAACATGGGATTAGTGGCCAGTTGATGAGACATAGTTTCTTTTTGTTTTGGCAGTAATACATGAGAACATAAATTCTTGCTTAAATAGAAGGCTGAAACAGCTCATTTCTTTGATTGGCATGTGAAAAGAACTAAAATGAATAAACTATCAACTTGATCTGAAAACACCACCAAAATTTACTAAAATTGAAACAATTCTGACCAAGATATTAATTACTGACCAGGAATGCAAGTTTATGTTTACAACTGAGGATGCAACTTGAAGGTATAAAGGCTAGCTTCCAAAAACCAGTAAATAATACCCAAAGGGAATATCTTCCAAACAAATTTTTATCCACAGTTGCCACAATGCACACAGCTTATTGCACCACTCTACTTCTTGGGACCATTTTTGGGACCACTTTCTCTATGATTTACTTTGTTGCAGTTATCTATTTGCAGTCTTTTACACATCTTTCAACACAGAAATGGTACCACCAAAAGGTAGTGTGATTCTTTCACATTCATCAGCTGAACCACACCTCCTGGAACTACCACCAGTCTGACATCCAAAATTCCCACATTTCAGCCCAAAATGGAATGGAAAAAACTACTGAACATGTACAATAATTTTATAAATGATTTTGATACATGGTTTGGCTAGAAGGTGAGGCCAAACAAAAAGATAATATAATCATCAAATTCCAAGGTATTTGATGGGTCTGATGATTTTGTTCTTGGGTTGCATAAAAAAACCATGGCCAAGTTCAATTAGATGATGATAGGCAGGGGGGAAAAAGCATACCTTCTACAAGCAATGGGACCCAATGGAATTGCAGAA